>JAOXYB010023737.1:0-16443 GCA_028565635.1 Phoronis ovalis | reverse complement strand
CAGGGGTCAAAAGGTCAAACTCTTATAATTGCATTTAACTTCCGAAAATGATGGTTTTATATCATTTAAAGGTACTCCAGGGTCGTATGGTCATTTTGAGGTCAAAAGGTCAAAACAAATTAATTTCCGGATAATTCTAATAGGTCTGGATATCCAACTATTTCTTTGTGCAACCTGGCCTACGCGATTATAGTTATAACTTGACTTAAATAGCCAGACATTTGTACGCAAAACACTTTCCCAACGAATATTCTTTCAAACCAAAGTACATGCTAACAGAAAGAAGAAAACGAGGAAGGACTCATAAGTATGAGATTTTGGAACTCCTAAATATAATGCGATGTATTTCTTGTTTAAAACATTCGATCTATAACAGATATTTTCAAATATGTGCATGTGTACATAATTATACTAAACTAACAAAATAAAACTTAGATAATACGTGTGGTAACAGGTTGCCATGGATGCAATGGTAAATAAGGTTATTGTGTTAATAAATACTATTTCAAAAATAATCTATATTTTATTTATATTCAGTACAAATGTTCACCATTCCTTTATCCTCACCAACAGTTGTACGATTTAAAAATAAAACTTGGATAATAGGTGTGGTAACAGGATGCCATGGATGCAATGGTAAACAAGCTATTGTGTTAATAAATACTATTTCAAAAATAATCTCATATTTTATTTATGTTTACAAATGTGCATAATTCCTTTATTCTAACCAACAGTTATACGATTTAAAAATTAAACATGTTTGCATCCGCCTAACTACCGGTCCCTATATATGCTAATCACTATATGGATACTTGATCATTCTTGAACTTGAGCTACCAATCACACGACTGAGCTATGTAAGTATATTATGTTTTATGGTCGTGATTCTAAAAAAGAATATATTCTTCATGGTCGATTCGTAACATAGAGTGACACTTCTCATATGTGAACTAGAATGCACCAATGTGAGAAAAAAAATCGAATATTTCATTGCTATCACCATTTTTTATCATCTTAAAAATGGAAACCAAATAAAAGCATCTGTCTTCTCTGGCAGTTTTTTGGGAAAATACCTCATATATTTTAGCCAATATGGACTTTTAAAATTTAAAGAGAATGTTATTAGAAAAATTATAACTGCTTTTATAACAGTAAATTTTATACCATGTTGAGTAAGAAATTTTGCGTGGGAATAAAACACTGTCATTCAAAGATTTTAGTACTGTAAAATACATTACAGACTACCTAATTTATATTTTTTATTTTAATCTTTGTATGTATCGTAACAAAAACGGTTTAAGTTAATGTAGATTTTAAAGAATACTGACATCTGATTGGCAGAAGTTTCAGTTTATGTTCAGCGCAGTAATATTTGCATACATTTCGTGCCGTAGACAGGACACTTTAAGTACAAAAAAATTTTGAAAATGCAAAGTGATCTTCAATGTGTTTAAACATTCCAATCCTCGGCATTTAATTCTAAGAGAATATAAAAGAAAAGGAAATATTATTTGGGAAAATACATTTTACTCCCTAATCGCTATCCAGAAAATCTATAATATATTTCTTCTTACTATGAAAATATTTTTCAACATGCAAATATTTCAATATTAGATTTTGAAAAAATTGTTTATAATATGGACCTATACGTTTCAGACTTTCCGCACATATAATCGTTCTGGAAGTTTAAAAAGTCGTGTAGCATAATAAAAGTGATTGTTTCAGAACTCCACAAACTAATGAAAGGAGTCGATCTTTTAACAGCGCATGCGCAGATATTTACATATTAGGAGCACTGTAAAATAATAAGACATGTTTTAACTGTTTAAAACCCAGTTTTGATATGTATTAATCATGTTTTCTTCTATGCTGTACATGAATAATTAAAACATGCATGTCTGAATAACACAGTGTTTTACATTCTGTATCAAAAGCTGTACTAATAATTTTATTATAAATTTATTAAAAATTTATAGAAAAAAATCACTCCACCCAGCATCCAGTTAATTACACAGGCTTAGTTGCTATTATGAATTTTTTTTTAATGGAACAAAAACATGAATTAAATATTCATGGAAACCATAACAAATCTATGAAATAAAACAAACGCCTAGTAACATAAAAATATTTACGTACGTTACTTTATATATTTGTATATAGTTTTTTTATTTCTTGTTTACAGCTAAGTTAAAACTATGAAGCTGCTAGCTTTAGTGCTGTGCTGTGTTCAGATTGCTAAGGTAATGTAACTCTGATATCTAGACTAAGTTGTATTTTATATGTTTTATCAAGGTTATTTAATATCCTTGGTT
Source organism: Phoronis ovalis (assembly GCA_028565635.1). NCBI lineage: Eukaryota > Metazoa > Phoronida > Phoronidae > Phoronis > Phoronis ovalis. The sequence continues at coordinate 14,131 of JAOXYB010023737.1, read as the reverse complement.
TTATTAAATAATTCAATTTTCTCAATATTTTTCTTAATTTTATGAGAATGCCTTTTTTACTCTTAGCTTTCCATTTATAGAGAAATACGAGATACCAGAGATTGTTTACAGTTTAGATCTATCATGTAACGTCGCCGCATGTTAGCGATCACTTAATTCTTCTATAGTAACGTACGTTGACTTGGTAGTTATGGTAACTCATTTGCTGATTTAGTGCAAAGACTATTTTTATGAGATCGAGAATGTTGCTGTTCTTGTATCTTATTTTTGTCTTTGCTTTGAGCTGTTTTATTTAACCTGATCCGACGTACTGGTATTAAGTAGATCGGTATAAGAAGTAGATAATTTTTTAAGGATAAAAAACGATTTCCACTTTAGAGCCAATCATTATTGGTCTTGAAATTTTATTGTAAAACCATGTATTTACGATTTATACATATGTATCTCATCGTAGTTACAACATATAAGGTTTCATATTTATTTTATGCCTGCAGGTTGTTGTTGGCCAAACACCAGAAGGTAAGTGTTACACAGGAGTCACGTGGTTTGTAAAAGAATAGTATTTTACGTGTACGTATATATATATACAACCAATCAGAGAAAAAAGTATTTTTTATAAACACTATAACGCTTGTGAAGGCCATAAATAAATATGCATTGTTCCTCAATTTCATAAGGATGGCAAGTGTAGATGGATCAAGAAGTGCCTCATAAATGTATTTAATGGCGTCTAACATTATTTAAAAACAAACACCGCACCACATGCAACAGTATTTAAATCGATCTTTTAATTATTTACGTAATAACTGGTTTCAAAAAATATTCTTTTAGCCACATTCTCCTGTGCTGCTGATACCAAAATAATACAAATAACTGTACCTAGTAGCAATGATCCTGGCAGTGGTGCTATCACGTATGCCGAAGCAGTTGTGGCTGGTCAACCGATTGGTGCTCCTTGTTCATCGACTACTGCCGACAATGCTGGTAACTTCGTCTTAACTATCAACGACACGGAATGTGGCACTGCGGTAAGATATAATTGCAACATATACAATTTAGCTGGTTATAAAGACTTGTGGCGCATAGCATCGAATTTTTGCGATACCTTAAAGAAAAATGAAATGTCCACTGAAACACATACACCGAAGTGAAAATGGAATGGTGACCTAATATCAAATAGTGCATTTTGAATTTTTGCAATACACAGTTTGTCACAAATAATGCTAAAAGTACTGGTCCACAGTTTAACATTAAACACAGTATTTTTGTCAGATGTCACTGCATAGTGTTACATGGCATTTTGACATATGACAAATACTGCCGTAAATAATCCCTTTTTCCAATTACGGCCGGCCAAATCTTTGAGATGCATCTTAGAAAGGGACCCTGACCCTCTCATAGAGTGATTTTGTACAATGTCTCGCAAAGCTGTGCTATCCGCGGATGCGAAAAACATTAGTGAATCTATTTTAAATTTACACGAAAAGGAAGTTTTATGTACAGTTTAAACCCCGGGGGATTACTCATGATTTTTTGACCAAGGAGATGTGCCGCGGGACCCAATCCAAAATTTTAGCTTGTGGTAGCAAACCCAATCCAAATTTTTTGAAATATAAGGGTAGCAATCCAAATTTTGAGAAATATAAGGGTAGCAATCCGAAATTTTTAAATATTTGAGTAGCAATCCATTTTACGCAAACTGGCTGATGCAAACCAAATTCCAAAAATCTTTTATGGATACAAACGTAAAATTAATCCAAATTGTTTGCTGTAAGCAGCGGGTAGCAATCCAAATTTTTGAATTTCTTTACGGTAGCATTCCAAAAAACAGTCCAACGGAATATTATTAAAACTTCTAATAGCAAGAATATTGATATATTTGAGAAATTGTGTTTTTTTACGTTTATTGTGTTGATAGAATTTTTGTGTTTGTAAATTCAGGAAAATGGACATTTGAAATATATTATTGCTTCGTTTACATTTTTAAAATGAACGTTATAAAAATAATAGAATACAATTCAACTTCCCGCTAAATAATATATGAATATGTACACACAGAACAATAAAATGTTGTATGTTTCTTTTAAAATTATCTCTTTTACATCGGGCTCTTCTAGCTAGCTGCCAGCTTAGCTGTGTGTAGCTATCTTGCAAGAATAATGTATTCAACGTTAAACTGTCCCTCAATAGTTTTAACATTATTTTGTAAGAAACTGTATCTTAAACATTCGAAATTTACTATTTCTATTAGATCATCAGCCCGTTTTCACTTTGTTGTATGCTTTTTAGTGGACATTTCGTTTTCCTGAAGTTAGCACAAACATTTGTTTCTTTATGCATCATGAAACAAAGAGTAGTAAAATGTTTCATTATGGGATTTCTTGTCAGCATTTACCCAGCACCAATATGTTTTCATGGCTGACTGAATAATGGCTAGGGGAAATTTCAGAAGATGTATTGAAGCTTTGAAAAAGTGTCTCTCCAAATTTTAAAAAAAATAGTCAGCTGAGAATTGTGAGTTCTTTAATTTTCTTAAGAACAGAAAAAGGCGAAACAAATGCTCATTTGATTATAATAATAAGCGAGATCATCATAACTAATGTAAAACAGGCGTTGTTTACCTGTATATAACGGATATATTTCTTTTTAGGTCGCTGGTGATATTCATAATGTTACCGTCAACCTTGTACAGACACATGGTCTAATACAATCCATTGATTGGTTTTTTGTTATCAGCTGTGACTTTTCTGTCGCTCAAACCGTTCAGACATCCCAAGCTCAAGGTGTTTCTGTTAGCGAGTACGTATTACTAATGTTTGTGAACCCACAGAAAATGATATCTATATACGTTTAAAGTTTATTTAGTGGCCTTTTATTAGTCTCTTTACTTCATTCCACATTTGAAAAAAATTACTGCGTCACATTTCTCGTACTTCAAAAATGTAGTAATACACATTGACTGATATTTATCTTATACAATTTACAGCAGATACAATTAATAGTGCTTGTAATTGTTTGTCTTTACTGTTAATGATTTCTCTTTATAATTGAGTTGCGCACGTACTGGGTACTATGCTGGATACTGTCTCCACTGTTGCCAAACACATATTAAGAGTTAATTGTGCTCCCAGGTACATGTACAGCATTTAACTCACTTGCAAATATTCTCCTGTAGCTCCGTGCCAACTGGAACCGGTGATGCCACACAGGCAGGCGAAGGAGTGACTTTGACTGTTACTGATAATAGTAACGCCGACACTACTTCATGCGCTCTTGGTGATACAATCAAACTCAAGCTGGATCTTGCAACCTCTAACAGTAATATAACTCGATTATTTCTTATTCTTACTAAATGAGAACTACTGTACGTGTTTCTTTATATGGCAAGCGGGTTCAGGCCGTTAAAAGATTATTCCTTGCTTATAAATACGCACACGGTAATAATTGATATAACTACATATATCTACTGTAACAATGTTTATACGCTGTACATTTAGATAGGACGTAGTATGTTATAAAATAACAATCACATACAAGCATTCATTTCAAATACTTTTTACATTACAGCTGCTAAAGGTCTGTACGGAATAAAGTGTGAAGTATATCCCGATGCTGCTGCAATCGTTGCTGGAACACCAAAGTTAGGACTCATTGAAAACAAGTACGTGTAAAGTCAGGAAGTTGTAGAATATCTAAAGTATATTACTATATCGATATCATGGATGCATGGTTTATTTAGGCTAGTGGTATGTGGTGCTTATAGCTATGTCCTTTATTTGGGCATTTAAAACCCCGGGGGCTCACTAGAAAAAAAGTCGGGTACTCATGCTTGTCCGAAAACACGGGGAAAAAGGGTACCTTTTTCGACGTTCGACGGGGTTCGACCCCGTGTAGGGATCGATTTTGGCGGAAAACCACATTTAGGGGTATGTTTTTGGCAAATGTAACTTCCCGTTTAGGGGTTGATTTTCACCTATACCTCCCATTTAGGGGTTCATTCTTGTAGTGCGAGCAGCGAGTATTACCTTTGGCGATGATTTTGCATTTTTTTTAAAATTTAGTGTACTATTTTGTTTTGACAACGTTTCTTTTTTTTGGTTAATTTTTTCAGAGGAAACTTCCCGTTTAGGGGTACCTTTTTGAGCAAAATCCTCCGGTTAGGGGTGGTATTTTGATCTTCCACTTCCCGTTTAGGGGCTTATTTTGCACCCTACGGACGATCGAGCATGGGTACCCGACTCAAGTGAGCATAACAAATAATAATATATCGCTGGATCGCATTTCGTTGCTAACGATACAAACAGTATCCGTATACTTAAGAACTAAATAGGATAACTGAAACAGTTTGTATGGTGTTTTCGGTTTACTTCAATGCTTTCACTATCATCACGTGACCAGTCATCACATGACCAGAATATTCATTTTTTTATAGCTGCGCTGTTGCAAGCTTTGCCGGTGCTTTAGCAGCAACTACTGGATTTGGTAATGGCGTAACAGGAAACGATAACACTGCTGCCAATTTCATTTCTTATACTACCGGTTTCCAATGTTTCCGCTTTTCTACTCTTAATACCCTGGTTATCAAATGCTCCATAGGATTTTGTACTGACGGAACAGATAACAAGTGTGCCACGGTAAGATCAATGAATGAAGTCTAGCTCGTACAGTTAAAGTCCAGCTTGGTAATAACCATCCTTACGTTATATTACAGTTTGTATCGATATCGATTTTTTTCGGGCTAAAATTGTACTTTGTCTAGCTTTCAATCCGTACATTAATGCCATCCCCTGTGCGCTGATTTACTGTGTACAATAAACACATCTATTGTGTGTTTTATTCTTTGTACTGTAATAACATCTCCTGTGTGCTGATTTACTGTGTACAATAAACACATCTATTGTGTGTTTTATTCTTTGTCCTGTAATAACATCTCCTGTGTGCTGTTTTACTTTGTACAGTATAAACATCTAGTGTGTGTTCTATACTTTTAATTTGTACTGTAATAACATCTCCTGTGTGCTTTTTTGCTTTGTACAGTAATAATAATCCGTGCTCCAGCGTGCGTTTAAGTCATCATTTATATGGATGTGAAGTTACGAATATTAGAATAACCATAATGCACGACGGAATGCCAAAGTCAAATATCGATGCAAAATTGTAGTTGAATTGCATGGAAACTTTTAATTAACCTTGAATTCGTAATGAGAAAAATGTTCATTTTTTACTTTTTACTACAAATCAAAACACTACATTTATAACACATGTTCCATTTTTAAGAAAATTGCAGTATATATATAGTTTACAAATTCTGCTTTCGTGTTGCAATTTTTCTTAGTTAAATTAGTTTTTCATGAGGAGGTACGTGATTTAACACTCCCGGATCTCCCATAAACAGCCACTGACTTGCAATTGTTATAGCAACATGTACGATTTGTTATTCTGAAACACTAATAAGTGAGTATGGAGGCCACTTTGGAAGGCAAAATATGTTTAAAATTAATGTTAATAAAAACAAGAGTTGTTAGCTTCTAAAGCATGTACCGAGTTACAAAGTGTTAATTACATAATAAATTATTATGTTGACAGGATAACTGTGCATGGATAACTAATAACCCCCCAGCACGTCGACGTCGTTCTGTTAACAATAGTACCTTTGCTGAAAAAAACCTTGATGTCACAATTAATGTTGGAGCCAGTACTCAGGAGCAAATTAAAGGTAAGCATTGCTTAACAACTTACTAGTAGTATGGGGAATGTTTCTATGGTTTTGAAGAGACGCCTAGTCCACAACATGTTAGTTGAAAACAGTGGAATCCGTGTATTGAACCTGCATCGTTGGTGCGGTTATCAACGACAAAAATCCACAGCAAAAAGAAACACAAACTGACAAAATATACATTTCTCAATATAAATGCATCTTGTTACCGTGGTTGTAACGAAATGTGATTTCGTGTGGAATCACTGTTTTTGACTAAGCTTCATCTGCTCCCAGATCTGCTCAATCAACTTTTAATTAATCAATGAATCTTGCTCAGCCAAGTGCAGTACAAGAAATCACTAATACCACGAAGTCACTGTTCGTAACAAATTGTTGTACTGTAATTGGCGTTAAATTTGCAAAATCATTATTTGCATTATTTTATTACAGATAAAGTCATCAAGCCTGCAGATAACAATTCCGTTTGTGGTACTTTCAGCAACAACAATATGATCTTTATAGTTGTTGTCATAATTATGGCGGTGCTCCTCTTAGTCAGCTTGAGTGCAACTGTTTATTTGTCCATGCGTACTAAGCGTGCACAAGACCACATGGATATGAAGGGAATTACCAACCCGGCATTTTAAAAACACGTTTACTGTTGCGCGCAACGATCTTTAAGGGATTTGCGATGTGGCATGAAATTATTGAATTGATTTGCACAACATGTACACAATTTCTGATTTTTAAATAATTGCAGATTGTGTTTTGGTTTACTGCAAAAACATGAATGTATCTATGTTGTTAAACAGTACTAACGTAGATACTAGGTAATGAAAGGTAAACAAATCTAACCAATTTCCAGTATGAACCATGAACAAATTCACCTCCAATCTCATGCAACTTATAAGACAATGTTATTTACAATATTGACATAACTCGGTACAAATCTTTGCATACTTTATTTCTAGTCTGATTCTACTAGACAGCTATAAAGCTCACCGATAGCTATACGTTGCGCGCAAACACAGGAACGTGATAAAATAATTCAACACCAGACTCTCAGGAAAGCAATATTTCATGTATCAAACAATTTGGCAAGTACACATTAAATTTCTTTTGGTACCTGAATATCAGGTGGCATGAGGAAGAAGACCAGCCATATTCAAAATGCTCGCGTGCATCAGATTTTGAAGTCTATTTCGCTGTCTACTTTACCCTGATAGCGTGAACATAATTAAAGTTTGTCATCAAACCGTTTTCTGTCCCGCGTTACTTTAGAAGAGAGAAAACAAAATGTCTAGCTGTGTTGAATTATTTGCTTCAGTGTGCCCTTTGAATTGCTATAAATGTGGCATTTCCAAAATGGGGAATTACTTCGGAACGTTAAATTCGACTTATGAGATTTGATTTATATGTTTTTACTCGCATTTGCATTTTGTCTTTGCACTGTTTATTGTGTACATTAAACCACGCGCATTCTTGATTCATTTACAAAATGCTATATAGGTAGATATCTTAAAGTTCAGTCGGTGCATTGCTTTTCCAGTACTAAAACGCCTGCTTGTTTTACCTTTTATCTTGTTTGTGGCAATAAAAAGAACTACTAACTTAAAGTCTTGATATATGTAACGTGTATAACAACATAAAGTGAGAATGTAATGGAGAGAATTTGTTCTTGATATTCTTTTGTGTGTTATTTTCATAATATAAATTAAATTTTCCTGCTTAAAGCAATTATATGAAACGAGTCTTTGTTTATTTGTTCGCCCTACAATTCACATTTCCCCTCTTGATATAGTCTTGAATAAAAGTAGTTCCATAAAAATTAAGTCCATGAGCAGATAATCCTTCATGCATTTGATTAAAAAAATATAATCGCTAATATATTATAGGTTGGCTTTGTCTCTCTGAGAAAACCTTGATCTGCCACTTTTATTTGTCAGACATACGTGTATACACGTGGTATTATTCGATATACTTACAAACTGGCAGCCAATTCTTATTCACTATTAGGTTCTTTAGTTCGATGTGGATTAATTTTTTGATAATCCTTCGGAAAACGGTATTTTTACTTGTTAATGGAAAAACGATATATACTTGATGATATTCTTTTACCAATCACAAGATGTCGCTAGGTGCATATAGTAATTTCACACCGGCAGATTGTCATTTTAGACCCAAGCTGAACTTTATTATGCAATTCCCGTGTAGAGCTATGGTAACCTTTTACTAAACATGCTGTAGAGTTTGATCTTTGCTTTTTGAATATTAATACAGGTTTGGCAATAAAAGTTGTTTTATTTAATTTTGTGCTTTATAATGACAACATTCTCTCTTCGTAACTCCCTGTATTTCACGTGAAGGCCATCCCCCCCCGCAGGTCGTGAAGGCCATCCCCCCAGCAGGTCGTGAAGGCCATCCCCCCAGCAGGTCGTGAAGGCCATCCCCCCAGCAGGTCATTTATTTTCGGTTAGATCTAGTTTGTGCATATCAATCACTCAGTGCATAACAATTACCCTGCATAGATAATAGATTTAACTTTAATTTTATCGGAGATGACCTTTTTCTGTGCACCATGTATCTCCGTCATCGGTCTCATATAGGTTTATCTATTATCATCATGCCCCCCAGCCAATACATAGCGGATTTGCGACCATAGTTCTATACTCAAATATAATTTCTTTTTTTTTTATATTCATTTTTACAAATATAATTTTATTTCGTTTGTGTTTAATAATATTTATATACTGTATGCGTTTCGTTCCATCATCGATAAGCCACATTACTCGTGCACTACCATATGAACTGGTCCAGAGAAGAAAAGATTCATTAGTCAACTAAAATGCACTTAAGCAAAAAGACAAACACAAATTCCCTGTTGTATACGTACCGATTATAACATAAAAATGCCACAAGAATTAGATGTTGCTGATGGATAGTTAACCATCACTACGTCATGTTAAAAATGCTAACAAAACAATGACATCTCAGACAATCCTTAACGCATGTTTGACTTCGGCGTTCGGCATCGTAAATTGTTTTTCCTCATTAGATAATTATAATAACTTTTTGATGGAATTCCGATGAATATCTGGTACATTATATTCAGTGTATTTGAAGAATTCATTTTTACTGGAAACATTATTCACTTAGCATGTGTACACATATTCAAGTTCTTCTCTACTATTTGCACGTTTACCGTGGGCATTTGCTACATATGTTCCTATTTGACCTCCCCACCCAAGAATGACCATCCCTGCTATAGAGTTGTAGTGGTTGTTGTCGTGAAGAAGTCAATACATTTAATGACAATAGCTATGTTTAATTTTACTAATACAATATATATTAATGTGTATCTATATATTCTAATTGAATACTGCCTATACAACTGTGTTATAATAACAGCGACTTTTAAGTGTGCGACAATGCATCTAACCAAATCCAACCAAATGCATTTATATGTGAACAAAGTAGTTTGTATAATACTTTCGCAATAACTGTAAATAATAAGTTGCATTGAATAATTACATGATATGGTGAGTGGATAGATAAAATTTAAATGTTCACGTCATACACATACTATGCTGCAGTTCTACATACGCGCTTCTCGATTTAAAACATTGGAATGCGACTAATTGTATGATGTCTACAATATTACCTTGAAACTATTGAAACTTCTTAATTAAAACATATAATAAAACATTATTTTTCAAAGCTGTAAGTACATTAATTCTACCGATTATATCGCCGGTTACGCAGTATATCCTGCAATTAATAGTAACTTTGGTTATTATGTCGTAATTTTTATCCAACATGTAGCAAATAATTCAAATTTTTGATGACCTTAAAATAAATGTTGTGAAATATTTTAATATACACATATCCTGTTTTTAAAAATTAATATCATTAATGAAGCTGTATCAATTGTAAATAATTGACCCACATTGTACACAAAAACATAAATTTAAATTAATATTTTATCATTTAAAATCATAATGGTTATGTAAATGACAAGTCTGTATATGCAAGTAGTGTCATAATTATTTTATTATATGGGAAACGATTGATAACAAACATTTGCAGGTGTTGGTAATTTATAAACGTGTTTCACGCATTTATAGTTTGTAAAGCCACAAGTGAATAACAATATAAGATAAAAAAAAAAAATATAAAAATATTTGTTTTTCATTAAGATGAAATGTGGGACCAATAAGCATAATAAATATGTACAGATATATTTCATAAAATAACAATTGTATGTAAACAAATTGTGCACTCATTAAGAATACAGGTTTAACAAAAACTGTATAACGGATATGTCATCAAATACCGGGGAATCTTTGTTGCAGATTTGCGAAGGAAAGACTATGGCAGTGGGTACAACGTTGATGACCAAACGAGTAAAATGTAGCAAGAATTCGTTCACGTGAAATTAAGAAAACGGGGTAATGTCAATCTTACTATGGGAAATAAAATATTTCTTTGACAGGTCAGGCCTACTAACCAGCGTAGACTCAAACCGTCAATCCGCACTCGCGCACCTGTTTCCTACCATTCAAATCCTTTTTCCGGGATTCGCAACGAAATTTCTGCTACTCAAACCGTCGTTTCCGCAGAGTCGCACAAGTTGCCAGGAACTCGAACAGATTTCTGAAGACTCGGACCAGCTGTTCGAGTCTCCGGAATTGCTGTGTAGGAAACAGGAGCGCGAGTGCTGATTTACGGTTCGATTCTAAGCTGGTTAGTTAGGCCTGCAGGTGATTCATTTTAAAGTTATGTATGCAAATATGAAACTACTAGTGAAAAATACTTCAGTAATCATAAAGGCTGTTGATTTATAGTTCATTGAGATCACGTCATTCCATTTCAATAATGCATAAATTTGTCGGCAAATTTCAAACAAAACCTGTTTTATGAAGATTTATTCATTCTCTTTTTGTGGCATGTAATAGACTATTTTTTTTGTAGTTACAATGTACAATGTACAATTACAACTGGCGATGGTCCAATGTGCTAATGATCCTCGTGTATTTATATATGTTATATATGTTAAATTCATACTCATTCACAGTACATTTTCAGCTAATTGTTCGTTGTTTATTATTGCCGTTAATTATTGCATTCTAGATCTACGGTATATTTCCCAAGAGATAATCCGCGCCCGAAGGCGTCTCTGTTTTATCGTATAATTCACTTTTTAACAAATTCCACTGCGTATATAAAAAGATTTACAAATAAATGATGCTTATATGATGTTCCCAATGCGAAAAAACTGCTTTACTACAATTACTTTTAATACCAATTTTAACAAAACAATATGAAACAGGTGAAACCTCAAGGCGAGTTCAGATACATGAACTGACTTCCCAACTGCTTATTGTGCACAAAATCACGTGTTCGTTCTTAACCGTCTCTGTATTTTACTTACAAATTGCCGATAAATCGGTTTTTATTTATTAACTTGTTATGTAAATGAAGAAAAAAGGTGTGTCAGCTGCTGGCTTATTAAAAGAAATGGGACCTGTAAAAAACAGAGTTTGAAAAATAAACTAGTTCAGGCCTACCTAACCAGCGTAGACTCGAACCGTCAATCCTCACTCGCGCACCTGTTTGCTACCATTCAAACGCTTTTCCGGGTATCGCTCCGAAATTTCTGCTACTCGAACCGTAGAGTCACACAAATGAGCTGCCAGGAACTAGTACAGATTTCCGGAGACTCGGACCTGCTGTTCGGCAAGTGTTCGAGTCTCCGGAAGAGTCTACGATTCTCCTGGCAACTTGTGCGAGTCTACGGAAACGACGTCGACGTTTCGTGTGTAGCAGGAATTTCGGTGCGAAACCCTGAAAAGGGGTTCGAATGGTAGGATACAGGCGCAAGAGTGCGAATTGACGTTTCGAATCTCCGCTGGTTAGGTAGGCCTGTAGTTATTACCCGGAAATCTGAGTTTGTTAAATAAAGTAGTTATTTCGATTCCCCCAGAACATGTCGGGTCAGGTCGGCCAAACCACGTAGCACGTACTTGCGAATCGATGGATGTAGTTGAACAATGATAAAATGCAACTATCAGGGCAAACGTAACTTTTTTTATAAATAATGTCACTACAACACTCCATAGAAACAGCTATCAAACTTCTAAGGATGGCAATTATTACTAAATATTCTTTCTGCAAATACACGTACACATCGGAAATAAATTTAATAACTGTTTTCAAATAGGTAATTTTTTTTTGAAAGAATCATCTTATAAAAGTTAAATAGTTTACTAAACGATGTGGGGTTTATTTTAAACCATATGAAAAAGACTGATCATTGGAGACCGTCTAATTTGATTGGGATATCTTCGATATTACGTGTGCTTCCCATATCAGATTCATTGAAAACAAATTGGTGCATAAAGTTCATTGTTGGAGATTCAGCAGTCTTTATTATTCGTAACCGATAGTTCCTAATCGGTCAAGCCTGGGGACCTAATTTCAAATTACGTTCGAAGATCTTAGACTGACCTGACAGTTCGCAATTGTGTTGGGATCGAGAAATGGCAGACATTGTTTGGATATACTTTCATCAGAACCTGTACAGAATTACCAAATATTTAGTATCTGCCGTCAATAACGTCCGCAATAACTGTACCAGAATTTCATAAGCTTTTGATAATTATATTTTTTACCTTTGTAACCAACCCAAACATTCAGTTTAATTACTTTAACAGTATAGTATGTTCATCTATAAAAAGCGCGTGCCCTTCAGCCGTTTGATATTTTGTTTTTAAGAATGTACATAATAAAACACTATGAAGCAATTAATAAATCAATAAATTCGTGTCATTTCTGATTTACTTTAATCCTTTTTACTATTTATATTTCCATTATTGAAAGCATTTGTACATTTTACCGGCATTCTATCAATTGATTCGAAGATATCCATTCGATAGAGTTTGAATATACAAGTGTTTATAGTAGATTAAAACGGAAGCTGAAAACACTTCAGGATTCAAAAATACTATATCCTCAACAAATGCATATTTAACTAGGATTGGTCCATTTTGCAATTTTACTTTAAAAAATAGTATCGACGCCCTCTTGAATAATTGTTTTTTTTTATGAATAAATTAGTTTATTTTTTAGTATATTTTTCTCGGTATTTACGCTTGGATCTTGTTTGTGCCGTTACAAGAGTTTTAATGTTAGAACACTTAACCGTTAATAATTTTTATTGACAATTTTTGACGACAACAAATGCTAACTTTAAAATCAAATATATGTATCCCTTCCATTGCTATTATAGATGCTCGAATATCTCTCGAAGAAAAGGTCCTATTATTACTGGATATTATTAGCAAGTACTTTATAATATGTGCATGTTTGATCAGGAGCGCATCCCGGGCAAAATATTGACATGTGTCTTATCGAAAATCAATGATTTGTTCAACATGTGACCCAACTGTTAAATGAACTAGTTATTTTCAACCTGTCTAACTGTTTTAATTGGTTCGAGCCCTCAATCATCATTACCGCGTCTATTTCCTGTTACACACGAACACCTTTTCTCCTACACGAACCTTCATTTCCGCATAGTTGCGTAAGTTTCCCGAAACACAAACATCCAACATGCTGCGTTTATCTATATTCTCAATCTCGGGTTCTCGAGTGCCCGAAAATGTACATGTGTTCGTGTTCCTCTGCATGGCAACCGGGATGGCAACTTAAGCGAATGCGATATGTCATGAAAATAATACGTATCCACAGTTATAATATAGGCACTGAACCCTTGAATTACATGTATCTATGCAGATATAATACATTGAACATATATAGAGAAATAAATACAACACTTCTATATATATAAATAATTACCTAACTGGACAGTTAACCTAAACTTACACAGGAGGCCACTTGGATAGTATATGTATAATTTTAAAAAAATAACACGTTCTCGCCAGCTGACTGACAAGCCCTTACACACCCGGGGGTACTTGACAGAAAGGTAGGCAGGAGTGTGCGGCCCATCCAGGGTAAAAAGCCTGACCCTTTAGTAAATAAAGATCACCAAAAACATACTCTGTCGTAAATGAAAAACATGAACAATATACCCTGTCGTAAATAACTCTAGCGAAATAGATACACTGTGTAAAATTCACTTGTAAATTATATACGCTGTGGTAAATAAATATGGAAAAAATTACGAACCTTAATATTTCATACCTGTCGTAAATGCATTTTCCAAGAAATACACCCTGTGTTAACTAATATTGTTTGAAAATATACCCTGTGGTAAATATATATCCAACAAAAAGTATACCCTGTGGTAAATAAGGCTTTGTCAAAGCCTTTGAGAAGCGTTAAAAACATACCCTGTGGTAAATGCGAGAGCTGGAAAAAGGGGACCTATATATTGCGGCGGGCAGCACACACACACACACACTCACCTAT
>JAOXYB010023736.1:16710-32799 GCA_028565635.1 Phoronis ovalis | reverse complement strand
ATTCATTGTTGTATAAGCTGACCAAATTTAATTCCGATACTAAGAACAGAACCTTATTTAATAAACGGGCGAAGTTGAGCATAGGAACCCTTCCCAGATCTCTAGTAGGATTTATAATTATGTCATGATTGTTATTATTCTGTTAAAAAATAACCAATAACTGTTTGCACCCATTGCTATATTTTAGGGTGTTGATTTGACGAAGAGTACTATTGGTACAATAGCTGCATTGACACATAATGACAGAATTGCTGGCAAACTGAATCCTTTAGGCTCCCTAGTGACCTGTGTGCCTAACCAAGGAACTATTGGTCCATATGAAAGAATTCCTGTCAGCTTCTTATTTAGTCCTCGGTAAGTACATAACTTTGTATTAATATTCTTAATACTCCGTATTAATACTCTGGTGAGTATTGTTTTTTGCCTACATTTGTTGTTATGAAATCATACAAATTCCATATCCTCAATCAGTAGGCCAGTAATAGTTCCTTGGTGGAGTCGCCAGACGTAAACTCAAACTTTTCCAGCATGCAGTATTTTGTGATTAAATCACACGTGTTAAGTGTGAACTGTGTCATGGCTCATTCACAAAATACTACATGTTGCAAGCATTCAGGTTCTCAAGCAGTACTTCAAACAACTGTGTGCAAATAGGCTATTAGCACTTCTGATGTAGAAGCAAGAAGTTATGCTTTGAGATTTTCTGAATAGAAAGTAATTTATGATTAATAAACTGATTAATTACTCGTATACTAATAAATGTGGATTTCCAACCTAGTGAAATTACATATTTCATGTAATGCTAAGGTTTTATTTAAATAACATTTTAAAATTGTGTAATCCATATTTTACAGATGGCAGACTTCCAAGCAAGGATATAAGTGTGCAATAAAACCTCCACCTCGTCAAGACTTCTCACTCTTCATGAGAATACAGATGGTGGGAAGTAGTGATGGCTTCAATTCTGAAAACAATAACTTTGACAAAGGTAAGTGTCAGGAAAAAAATAGTAGCTGCTGTCTGCATTAATGTGCCAAAAAAAACAAAATTATTGTTACAAATACAAATGATGGCATTTTAATTAAAGACATTACTAAACAGTTTTTCCAAAAGGGCTGTTCCTAAAAAATACCGTGCTTGCTCGCTTGTTGGAAATTCTAGTAACTTTGAGAACTACTGCAGTTCCATCAAATGTTTAATTTTGACTTCTTCCTAACCAGTAACATACAGTCACAGTTCTAGTTGTTTGAATTATGATAATTGACTTGTTAATAACTGAATTGTCTGCATGCTTAGCACCCAAACTGGACTTTACAAGTATAGGTAAACATGCGTTATGCAACACCTTTACTTTTATTACCCCCTGCTTCATTAAATATGATACGGGTCGGGTTGTTAATTATTACAAGAGTCAGTGTGGTTTAGCTTTTTGGTCAAAGAATATATTCACCATCTTTATTTTATGGCACAGTTTATTGTGTATTAGTTTTAGAATAAGAATTAGTGTTACTTGAAGTTCATTTTATCTGGCTTATATAGTTACTGCAACATTTGTATTTGAAGCAAATCTATCATTTATTAGTAGAATTCATGAACTGTCTGCACTTTCCATTTTTAAAAAACATGTTGCTCATACTGCAAGATATAAAACTTGTATTTACTGAATGAAGGACTTTCTACTTGAACATCGGCAATCTATACACTTCTTGGCATACACATCTTTCTGTTTTCTTCTAGTGGTTTATTTGACCTGGTATTTCTTGCACAATAATGAATATCTCTGCTTATCAGATGATAATCAATGCCATCATTTAACATATTGGGAATAAGTTAATTGCTTAAGAAAATCAAATATATTTTTTTTAATTTATGGAGGTATATGAAATTGAGAGATTACAAAAAAAATATGAAAATTCACATGTTTGACTAGTTGCTAACCAAGCACATGTTTTGTTAAAATAGTGCTATAAATGGAGACAGTCTATCCCTCTGAAAAAATGTCTTCTATTTGTTAGAAAACATACAAAATAATAATATACATTTTACCAAAATATGTAAAAGGGGATGACTGAAATTTTAACTGTTTGAATAAATTTTTTATCATAACTCCTGGTAAATAAATATTAATTGTGGCATGTCTATTTCTGTGCCATCCTCACACTGATGTGAGGCAACTGTGACTGGTTTTAGCTAATACTTATAAAGTAATGTAACACTACAGTGTCTATTATTAAAAAATGTGTTTTAGGTCATCAAGTGGAGGTTGGTCTAATTGGCACAGCTCTACCAGTGTTACTTAATGTCTCACCGCCAATGAAAACGTTTGATTTTGGAGAATGTCCAGTTGGAGATCATGTTGATATGTTATGTAAACTGGAAAATAACTCGACTGACTTATCAGTGACTTATCAATTCCGACGAATTGCTCATTTTACCGTGTCTCCATCCTCAGGGAAAATTAAGCCCGGGGATGCTCACGATGTGATATTTTCCTTTCTGCCAAAGCAGATTGGTAAGTATAATACTAAAAACTACAAACTATAAAAAGTTTAGAAGCAAAATTTTATTAAATTGCTTTTTTATGGTTTTACTTTTCATATGTGTTGGAAAGCTTGCATAATACAAACTTATCTAAATTATTTGATGATTCATCTATAGAAGAAAAATTATCAATATTTAATTTTTCAAACCTGTAGTTGCCATCTTTGCATCCTTAACGCATTAACTGTATGATTTTGAATGTCCGCAGGTACATTTTGCCCTCAGCTTATGGCCGATGTTGTGGGTAGCTTAGCAGATGAAAAGAACCCATTTATGCCACAAGATATGGACATAATCCATACCATGTCCATACAGCTAGAAGGAAGAAGTGATCCAATCACAGCCAAGAGGGAACCTAAATATAACCCAGGTGTGCTACCACAGAATTTACACTACTTTTTTTGTTATAAAAATTACGAAGTTCAGTCGCTAGAAGGAGCGGCGATATTTTTACTATAATTGTAATTTCTCATCAGATGGCATTTTATATTAGCTGTGTTTGGTTTCCGCAAATATAGGTTGCAGAAAAAGAATTTACAAAATCGTTTCTATACAGAACAAATTAAAAGCGTAAAATTCTTACTGCGTACAATAATTATTTTCTTAGGAATAACACCAAAAGTTGTTGGAGAA
This sequence comes from Phoronis ovalis, assembly GCA_028565635.1. NCBI lineage: Eukaryota > Metazoa > Phoronida > Phoronidae > Phoronis > Phoronis ovalis. The sequence goes on along the minus strand of JAOXYB010023736.1, from coordinate 29,625 downwards.
GTTGGTCAGTTTGTAGATACGACATTTTCTACTGCTGAGAAATTTAAACCCAGAGCTGCTTTATTGAACTCCAAAAACACCAACATTCATGAATATCTGGCCAACAGAACTGGACCTCTTGAACAGGATGCGACTCAAATAGCATTTCCAAATGATCGGGCAACAAGCATTAGACCAAGTGATCGAAGAGAAGATTATAGGTATGCATTTGATTTTTTCAAATACTTTTATGAGTTCTGAACTGACATCTTAAAACTTGTTTGCATTACCTGGATCACTATTGTAATTTTTTTACATGTTGCATATTATAGTAATTATTTAATATAATAAAGGATTTTTGAGTATTTACATTAATGAGAAACTGTCAGACACTAATAAACTAGTAGGTGGCAGCCTATATCACTGGACCTGTAGGAGTAGGGTATTTATATATGCACTTGGTGGAGTCACTGGTCGCAAAACCCAAGCGGTCCCAGAATGCTGCCTTGTTACTGAATTGAATGAGCATGCGCAGAACTTGTATATTCACAAAATTTGGCAGATCTCTTGTTGGAAACATTCGCAACAAGTGCTTCAATCAAGTGCATGAGAAGGGTATTGTCTCAATGGATGTACAATAGGCCATGTAACTATAATGACATCTAGTGACCAAGGCTGTTGACTAGTCCCTCACTGGTATTGTCTATGAAAATTTGGTTTATAATTGGCTAATTCAGGTGCTCTGGAAAACGTTTACATGGCATGAACTGCAGTCATGTGTGATGAAACTAAAATTGGCTCACCGACTGTGATTGGTCACTGGTAGTTAGCATTTTGATGCATTTATCAATCAAAGGTGTTGTTGGGATTAAGGTATATGACATAACAGTGTAACATAAAGAAACACTACCTGCCTCTTGTCATGGGGAGACCATTGAGACTATTAGAATTAACTTTTTGTTTTTTTCTGTTTTAGGACAATTTTCACCAAAACGGCGCGCCATACGTTTGTGGATCCTGACTATACGTATGATGATGAAGAAATGTTTGCAGTAGATGAGCACAAGAGGTTTTATAAAGATTACATCACAGAAATGAGAGAGAACAGGATTAACAAAATGAGAGATAAGTAAGAAAATCATTTAAATTATTTTATAGCCACATGTCCATATCAAGCATTATATCAAATGTAGCTACATTCAAACAAATATATGTAAACGTTAAGCCAAAACCCTCCTGTAACACTAGTCACATATTGTTACTTTTAAAAATATTATGTATGACTAGTAGGGAAAGTAGGGAACTCTCTGTTTTACAAGTAGCAGTATAAATGCTTGGAAATTCTTAGAAAACAAAAACTGTAGTACTTAATAGTAATTTGTTATAATTTTACAGTCAATTTACTTGCTGGAACATCACTATCAGATCATATGAGCTGTCAACTTAAATGTGTTGTATTTCAAGAAATGTTCATACTATTGTTTAACAACATGTGTTATCTTTTAGGGAAGCTTTAAAATATGATAATGAAACAGATATTGGGGTAAAGACAGCTGCTGGCTTGAAACCTAAGACACTAAAACAAGAACACATTGTGCCGGACCCACCCTGTATGTATTGGTGCCTTAGTTAAATGATTCAGTTATAATTATTTTTGTGGTAATTAAGCACAGGGACAACTCTGTAAGTATGTGCATACCCACAGTTGCACAGGCAAAAATCATAGGATTTAACTGCATACCCATCCATTTGCTACACAATCCAAGTTTGTCATTGTACATTGGTACAAGAACAAAAAGTCTGAACATCACTTTATGGATATTGTATTACCATGTCATTCTTCCTCTATGTGCTGTATATTATCACCACTTTTTCTTTACACAGCACCTACACCACCAAATTCGCACTGGAAATTACTGAACACTAAGGAGTTAGCTGGCCAGGAGTTAACATCCACCAGGAAGCCAGTGTGTGAAGGATTGAATGCCATTCCCATGTCACAAAGAGAAAAAACTGAATGTTCGCGATGGCTTACTCCTCAAGAGTTACATAGAGTAGTTATTGGTAAGTGGTAATAACTGTTACTAACACTAAATTTTTGCTGAATCTGGCATACTAGTAAGTATCACCACCAGTGATAGCTTGACAGAGTCAAAATTTAAAATAATGATCAGCAATGTCTTTGACAGCTAGGGACACTGCTGAATATTGCTCTGACTTCATTACCAATTTAGTATTATGTATGGTACAATCAATCGCTAAGTCTTCACTGCTTAAGTTTTATTTATGATTTTATTATCAACAGTAATACTTGATATCTACTTTTCCCACTGCTCAATTAAGGAACACAAACCAAAAATTAATATACAGGATAAACACTGGAAGTTGACCCTGTTGTGCATATATCTATCGGAAAACAATATTAATTAAAAGCAGTCTCATTATGCAAGTTTTAGATATTTTTTCCCAGAATTTAAGGGCAGGTTATATCATATGTACATTATTGTTCTTATAGGTCCGCCAACAGTTGACTTTGGTGAAGTGTGTTTACGTTCTGTCAGTCAAAAAGAACTTCATATCATTAATAACCTGGACCAGTACATTCATGTGGTAGTTAATGTAAGTATCAGCAGTAGTTCTGTTTTGGCAAGCACACTACTTTCTACTTTGTATGGATTACTCAGTGAAATACTAATACGAACAAATTATGATTCAGAATGGCAAATTATAAAACATGCACAATTAGATTTGCAACAAAACGAGTAATTATTTTAAAGTAATAATAATTATTATTATAGTGAAAACTGAGTAGATATTTTCAGTAAAACTTGAGTATTTAATGAGCTAGTCTCCAGTTGGATAGTAAAAGGTGATATAGCTGGAATATATTTAAGACGTAAGAATATACCGAATTTCAATGTAAAAGAATATTAATACAGATCTTGTAACCAAACAAAATAATTTTTTATAGATTGATTGCCGTGAACTCCGACAAACCAGTCCATTATCACAGGTTATTCCACCATGTTCAAAAGCTGCAGTTCCATTAATATTTGAATCAAATACAAAAGGTCACTTCCAACGGTCTGTCGATTATATGGTTAATGGCTTCTACAAACACCATGTAACTGCCTTAGCAGAAGTTGTCCCTGTTGCTCTTGAGTTATCTGCTGATGGAATGTTGATCACACCAACACCTGGTTTGCCAGCTGAGGGAGGTAATAACTGTGTGACTTTCTACAAATTTTATCTTCAAATTGTACTTCTGCTTAAAGTTTCTTTTACTTTGTTTAAAGTATACGAGTCAGATTAATGTAAAGTTCAAATGGCAAAGAATTACGTAGAACAGAGTTTACTATAATTTCACTAAGCTGCTAAACTACCTTGGTATGAGGCGCAAAAGATAGCTGGAGATAACAACAAATGGAAGAAAGTTGTTGAGGCCTTATGTTCCAATGGGAATGAAAAGGATAAGTAATTTGTACTTTCAATGCTTATTTCTTTATAGGCATGAGAGGTGTCATTACACTAGCAAATAAACTGAATTATGCTGCTGCTTTTACATGGAGCCCACTTCTCGGGGAACGTGGTACTGCATTCTCCATCAGGCCTGCTACAGGTAACATATTGCAGTGTGCCTACTGTATACCAGCCTTTATTGCCAATATACTTTTAAACTCTACACCTTGTTTGGAGGATTTGTTCATTTTTGAGCGGGATATAAGACTTTGTGATTTTGTTTGTTGCATATATGTAATAACTAAAGGAGAAATAATTTATTTCAGTGTGTACTTGGTGGCATCTCTGCCATATCATGTATTATTAGTCTGTGAAGTGATTTCCCTGTAGTTTAACTGTAATACTTAATTTAAAGATACCACATCAAAGATATGAGAGTGTTAAATGAAATTGTGTTTTTCAGGTGTGGTTGATGCATTTAAGAACCTAGAATGTGAAGTAGTTTTCCACCCATCCTATATGGCACCAGAAGAAGGTTTATTTGCATTGAATGTTCATGGTGGCAATACACTAAAACTTAAATGTATGGCTAAGGTAATAACAAAAAGTGTCATCCTTAACATATTGAACCTTGGATTTGATGGCCGAACTTTTTGTAGTTCAGTCCAGTTAATAATTGTAAATTCCTCTAGCGTGATTGGTCAATTCAAATATCTGGCAAGTTCAGTGTACTCAAGTAACTGTGAATTAATGAAATTTAAGCTCAGTAACATGGCTGCAGTAAAAAGGTATCAATATGACATTCAAATGAATGTGTGATATTATATTGATTTGATCTAACTATAAATTGTTACACGTCCTCATATCTGAGGAAGAGTCTGACTCATGTTGCTTGTGAATTCTACCAATTAATGAGCTAAATTGGTTTGCATCCATTTTCCAGTTTGGTTCAACAAAAGTTCAATTCATTGAGAGAAGAATTTCTTTTGGAAAAGTTCCACTTCATCTGACAACCTTGAAGACTGCTTTACTCTACAATGACAGCAATAACCATGCATACTTTCAGGTTAGTGCACATCTCTGCAACAGGCAAATTTTATTAAATGTATTTCATTATATGATTTTATATACTATATTTTTTAAAAATTTGAAAAGATTTTGTTATAAATAATTGTATTACTTAATGTCATTCAGGATGGATGGAGTTATTTTTAAGTCCAGTCACAACATTTTATACATTAATATTAACAACATTTAATAAAGGTATTCCATACTACCTTTTTTTGTAAGTTTTATATTATATTATGTATTGAATGACAAACTTTTTAAGGTTCATATAAAGCAGATTATGGCCTTGTCGTATTTTTGACAGAAAATGAACGATGTATTTTAATTTTCAATTGTTGAATAACATTCTTTTAAATTTTGTACGTTGTTTAAATTTTGAAGGTTAAAAAATTAATACACATTTTTAAAAAGATACTATTTAGCATTTAATTAAATTTGAAAAAATATGATTGCTTTAAAGGTGATTGATCCTAATCCTGTCCCAGGCCTAATTGTGACGCCTGCCCATGGAGTAGTACCTATTGGTGGAAAAACAGAACTCAGAGTGTCACTCACACCTCATGCTCTCATGAAGTTTGACACCAGAATACAGGTTGCTATACGCGGTTGGAAAACACTTGAATTGAGAATGGGAGGAACTGTAGAACCACCTGAAGTTGACATAGACACGGTAATTAACACAATTATTCTTTATTCATATGCTACTACTAAAATAATATTTAATTTCACCAGTTTGTTCTATTTGTGGGTTCTTAGACATCATGAGTTGTCTGTGTATGTGTATAAAAGCACCAGATAGAATAGAAACAGAAATAAGTTATGTGTATGCATCAGGCAGTTACTTACTTATCCTCGGCTTCTTCCCTGGTGGGACATAAGGCCTCAACGATTTCTTTCCATTACTCCTGTCCTTGGCAATTGCGCCAGGCAGTGCTTTGGATTAAATCCGATCCTTCCCACAATTCACTCAGGCAAGTGAAATGATGTTATTAGTTTATTTCCAAAAGATAACTGAGATTAAGTGTTGTGCATGTTACAAAATATGCTTGTTACTAGTATTTAATTTGCTGCATTTCTATGTAGATTATTTAAATCAGACCCAATAAGTTTCATTGCAATGTAATTTTTTTGTTTTTTCAGTCAACATTTAATCTTGGTGGTGTCTATGTGGGTTCAAGTCAAATGACAGAATTCAAACTGATCAACAAACGTGAGACTAGAGCAAAGATTGAGTTTGACTTGACGAGATATTCGGACTTTAGACTCGAGTTTCCAGGGTATCAAACTCCAGGTATGTTTAGCAGAACCGGAGTTCTTCAAAACTGCGCCCGGGAGAACTATCGGAAAATGACTTCTTTAATTTACGGTTCTTTAATATGATAAAACCTTTGGAAAGAGGATGAACTTTGGAAATATTATGTTCAGTTGATAAGTAGAATTAATATTTTGGTGGTACTGTATGAAGTAGCAGTCTTAATCAAAAATAAAACAAAGCCAGGCAAATTATAGCATTTTCAATATTATGTAGTTTAATTCTTGCTATACAATCCTTGCAAGTTCAGAATTCTCAGGTGCAGAAGCTATTGTTCGTAAATGGTTAAAGTTTAAACCAATTGTTATACGACTAACGGATTCTGAACTCGTTAAGACTTAGTTTGCAATGTTCTGTATTTTTGTTTCAGAGGATATGACATATCGGCTATTAAACCCTGGTATGTTTACTGTCTCACTGATGGGAGGAATGTGCGTTAAAGCTCATCTTATATTTACTCCAACTGAGGTAAGAGAATTAATTTTAACGTGTCCCATGATATGAAAAGTACTTGAGAATATTTTGTTTCTACTGCATGTATTCTAATAATTAACTTAAGGTTACAAATAATTTTAGTTCTAACCATTTATTTCACAGATTTCTTTTGAAAAACCGTTATCATTTGAATGGTTGTGCAGGTCGTTGTACATAATTAACATAGATTACTTTATGTAAGAACTGAAACAAAAATTATTTGGACTACAAATAGAAATTTCTGAAAATTTTACTTAAAATAAAATAAGTCATTAAATTCATTATTTGTTTTTGTCTACCCTAATATTTTATCATAAACTCATTCCTGCCAGATTAAATTATTTAAATTATTTAATTTAAATTAGTTTATACTCTCTGCTTTATTGGTATTTTTGTTAGGAAAGCAAGTGATATTATTGCACATATTAATAGCGTCACCACTTTTTTCTTCACCCAGGTGGCAGCCTATGATTTCATCATGCCGGTGATCATCAACCAAACAGGAGCTCCGTCCCCTTCTTCAACACCATTCCCACCAACTCCTACGCCGTCCAATAAAAATACTATTGCCCACATCATCAACCCCCGTCCAGTACATGTCTCCATAGCAACACCAAGACGGAGGATTTGTGCCACTGCTATGAGGCAACCTTTACAGTTATCTAACAGTACAGTTGATTTTGTGCTACCTGCTGGTTATCTAGAAATGGTAGCAGAATCTGGATTTGGAAAGACTAAGGTGGGTACTGTTGTCATACTTGTAAATAATTTCTAATTCTCCCCTTAGAAGTGCCACAAAATAATTTTAATGTTTTCATATTGATATCGTAAACTTTGTTCATGTTTTGACAATTTTATACAACTTACTAATGTATATGAACAAGGAATTTTGAAATCAATGCACTAAATGAATGCATGATTTTCTTGAAATAATTAGAAATGAATTGTATTTTTTGTAACTTCTTTAGAAAGGAAAAGGAAAACTGTGTGTTTACAAGGTGATTTAATTGTTGGGCTCATCTGCATGTGGTTTCAGCTGCGCCAAGTAGATTGAAGATATTATTATATTATACTGATCCTTTCATTGCATGCAAATATACGTCTAGTTTTCAAATATATTATTTGTACTCTTGTTAGTACATTGACGTACTTTCCAAAATAATTTAAATTACTCTGTCTGTGATTGATCATTATGTTGTGGTAGGGTCTTAAAACCAAAAATATATGCTATATTATTTTATTCTTGCAATTTGCGATTGATATCGACGGTGCCCGTCGTAATTACATGTATGTGGTAGCTTGCATGCATGCACCATCAAAAACTAAGGTGCAAAATTAAGTCTGTTATAAATATCAATGGTAATGGTAATTTGAAATATTCAGTCTACCTTGTTTATGGCTTCTCGTAACTGAACAGATACCTGAGGTCACATAAGGCTGGTATTGGCTGAAAATACCACCTACGGTGGATATTCAAATTATTTATACCAACACAAACTTTAATTAATGTTATAATTAACAGTTTTTAATATCACTGTTACTGTAAATACCTCACTTGTTGAAAGGGTTTGTAGTTTCTGCTTATAATAATATATTTTATTCATTTGTCATGTCCACCAGTATCATTTTTGGCAATATAAAATGAAGTTTCAAAGACTCTCATTAGTTAGGAAATTGTTTAGGAATCAAGAAAGTGAAGTGATATTGAAGCAAATAATTACAAAGTAACTATAAAAACGTGGTAAACTTTTCATAGAACAGATAAACAGAACATTTTACTTGCATGCTCATTAATTCAATTATTCAAAATTGCTTTTGATTCTAAAATACTGTTGTAAATGTTATAGAATATGGTATTAGTGAACAACAGTGACAAAAAGCTGAAGTGGGGTTTTGATTTATCTAATGGTTCTGGAGATCTAGAGCAGGGAATTTTTAAGTTTCTTCATGGCTCTAGTGGAATGCCGTATTTGTCTCATGGCAATGGTGGAAATGTCGAAGGCAACTTGGATCCTGGTGAAACTGTGAATGTTGGAATATTATTCTGTCCTGGTAAGTAAATACTGATCATATATAATACTAAAAAAATATATTGTTTTAAAAAAACTTGTTATTAATAACAAAACTATTTCTATCAAATAAAGTTAATTTTGAGTTTTATTTTTTTGTCTAAAAATTTTGATTAAATAATATATAAAAATAATATTTGATATTTACCGGATCTGAATGAATAGATGCTATGGAACTTAATAGAAGTGACATATTAAATGATGCGTATGTTGGCATAATTTACATTTTGATACTGCACCACTGAAGTGGGCTTTGATTGTGATATCTTCTGTTGTCATGTAGTTATTGTAAAGCTCTCTTCTTTGCAGCCAAGCCGGGTACTTACAGTGCCAAGGTACCAGTCATTCTAAACGATGCTTTGGATAAGACATATCAATATGTAGAACTTACTGGAGAATTGAAGTCACCTAAACTGTGGTTTGACCCACTGGCCATTGTGCTAATACCTGTCCCCCTATCAACCAATGTCTCAGCAGAATTTAAGATACTTGCCTCGGATTACAGAAAGTGAGTATATAAGTTGTAATTCTTGTTATAGTTTGAATTTTTTTACATACTTTGTATGATTATTCTTTTTATGACGTAAGGTTCCATCAATAAGCAGGTATATATGGTTTGTGAACTGTAGCAAAGCTGGCAAGACACAGATTATGGAATTTAAAATAAATTGCGCCCTGTTGAGTAATTTATTACTAGGTATCAATTAAATATTGTACATTTGTAATAATATTTGTCTCAGTTGCTATCTCACTATTTTACATTATAACAATAATCAGAACTGTTAGCTACTTCTTTTTCCACAAATTAGGCAGATTTATATAGAAAATAATTTTAATTAAATGAATTTATTATTATATAATTATTTATTCTTTTATATGAAACTCTAAAAATTTCAGATCTGGCACTATTGACGTTGAATTGCCTGAAGTTGAGTGTGAAGATGGGAGTACAATATCTCCACTTACTGTAACCTTCACGAAGGGACAAGGTATGTGCAATGAAATGTCTTGAAAATTCTTGAAAAAATTAGTATGCCAAAGTACAATAAGTAATTATTACATTACTGTGCAATTTTCTTTTATTCCAAAATTACCTAGTGTACTTTATAACTCTGTCATTAGTGTCAATTGATTTCTTTTTGACCTAGTGTAAAAAAAATTCTATTGACTTCACTTTTGACAATTTTGGCAGAATGTTAGTTGACACAAAGTGGTTTATGCTTTGTTTTCAGAGGTGCCGCCATGTTTAACAGAAGACAATAAATCCACACCATTCGTTCTGGATTGCACCGTTACATTCGTTGCCCCCAAACCCGTCTCATTCTGCAAACCACTGGTGTTTCTGGACCAGTTAGGCAACAGGTATGTGAATGGGGCTGTAATGCATATTTAATATATTTTTATTCTTTCGTTAAATTTAATCAGTAAGTTGCAATTAGACATTTGTAACTATTTGTCATTGGCTTTTCTTTTCCAGAAGTAGGTTTTCTAATGCCAGGGAATACCTTATTGTCCAAATCAATGATTCTAATGCCAAGAAGTATTTGAAAAATGACACTCTTAGTAAGAATTATATAATTATGTGTTATTGCTATAAGCTGTCAATATTATTTTGTAGCTTCACACTGCCAGTGTCTGCTACTGCTGATAACAGTATTCTGACATGCTACCCATTCCTTTCTTCTCATAGAACAGATCATCAGATTGTCTGTGAACAGGTTAGTATTGCAGCAAACTGATTCAAAAGAATCTAATAAAATAATTATAATACTTTTTAATGCATTTGTACCAACTATATTTTTAAAGGGTTTTATTCAGCTGGGAAATTTGCCATAAAAACATAATATAATATTAATTAAAATTAAAGCTGAATTTATGCTTTTTGGGCTTTGGCAGACATTTAGAGTCAAACAAACAGTTTGCCATTACACTTACCATTATATTTTATTGTTTATTTTCACAAAAGGAGCTAACGACTTTGAAGTCTCAGTGTATCACTAACTCAAATGCAGTGCTTGTCGGATTAACCTTTCACATTTCCTGTATAGGGTCATTCACTGAAGGGCCGTATGTCAGCTTCAAAAGAAAGTGTGGCTGCTGGTGAAGCACTTTTTGTTCCAGTTAATACTCCACCCCGACCTCAGAGTCGACCCAGCACAAGTGCAACAAGCTCACAGTTTGAATGTTCATCTTCAAGTTATGAGGATAGTTCCGCAAGTGTATCAGGTTAGTCCCTAATGGAGGTTAGTTTTAAAATGTCCTTTTATGCGCTTATTAATAAGCATGACTTTATTTTATTCCGTTGTGTACTAGCTTTTAACTCTTTGTTTTCTACTATTGAGCTGCACTGTTTATCTATGTTATCATTAACCAAATATGCAATGCTGCTGTTCTGTCTAATTTTAGCTTTTTCATTTTGTTTACTGTTTTGTATTTATTTATATCTTCTATAATTCTTTTTGAATTTTGACTAACTTTTTTTCAACTATTTTTCATAAAGAGACAACTAGCATGTACTCATCTGTCATTGCCGGCTTGGAAAACTGCACTGGCTACTTCTCTAGCTATACCATCACCCCATCATCCATTTCATCTGGTATTCCTAATCCTGGTTTCAGTAAAGTCTTTGCTACTCAAATACATAACTTAAGTATGCCTTGTAAGAGGCAGCACGGTAGCACTCCTGCCACAAATAACTTTTTAAGCAGAATACTTGAAGGTGTCTCTGATGATTCTACATCAGGTAATAAGAACTACACGTGCAGTTCAGATGAAAACTTCATTGTTTAGAAACATCATGACTTCTATTTTTGTGTGGTTTAGTGTACAGATTGATGTTGATAGATTAATACAGTAATCCTTTCCTTTTTCTGTACTGGAAACACGCATTGTACAATAATTACATTATACAGTTATGTTTGCACGTGCACATCGTTTGTTAAACAGCCTGAATGTGTGCATGATTGAAATCCTGCTTAAAAAAAACATCTGTATAATATCGTTTACCAGGTTTCATGGTTAAGTATTACTCACAGTGATTACTGCAGTAACCTTAAAATGAAAGCCTGGTCTGACTTGTCCTTGCATACTATTTCATTGTTTTTATTAAAAAAAAAAAATCTTAATGCAGAAGAACTGAGATGATATTTTTTCAAGAGCTTATTCGCATGTACTATGAATAATATATAATAATAATATCAGTTGTGATGATAACTGTAGAAACAGAAGCGGCGACATAATGTTAATATTCTAATATGATATTTTCTGAGGTGTATGTTGTTACATATTATAAATTTGACATTTTGTTGTGCTGCAGGGTCTACATATCCGAGTACACCTCGTACTGGTGCGCTGAACAAAGTCAACTCCGATACAAATTCAGAGCAAGCCAAACAAGACATTGTGTGTCGATCTCTTGGTTCAGCATTGTTTCCAGATGAGGACACAGAGGAAGGGATTTTCCAGGCTGAAGTCCTGCTGTCTGTTCAGAGATGGTTCTCTTCCCAGGGCTGGCCGGGTGGACCATACCCTATTACCATACCGTTCTCTCTTAGAAGGTAAGAGTGTTTGAAAGATATGTAAGAACTGACACAATTGATTTTTATGTAAAAATACGCTCCAGTCTGATATAGAAAATGTGTCGATTGCTAATTAAAATACAAAAATAGAATTTGATATAGAAAGTGCTGCAAAAACAACTAGAAAAATGTTTTAAAATAGCCTCCTTGTTTTCCAAATTTTGTTGATTTAAATTTTGCATGATGGTTTAATTAATTAAAAATAATGTAATCCTGTACTCTTTGTTCATGAATTGGTAAATCTATTTTAAAAACTCACTAGCCTCTAGTTTACATATCACTTAGTTTCATAAAGCAAGGTATAAAGTATATGACTGTTTCAGTTTAACATACTAGAGAAAAGTTCTTTTACTTTAAAATTTTGCAGCATACATACGTGTAGGACAATTTGTAAAAGAATGAGTAATTAAAACTTTCCTCATGACATGTAATTCTTTATAAACTTTTTCAATCCACATTTTTTTTTACTCTGTTGCTACAGTGAGTTATCTCGGTAAGTACTGATGGTGTTGTGTTAGGCCTGGTGGATGGGGTTTTCAAATCTTCTTGTAGACTTTTAATGACAAAACAAATATCTTTGCCGCAATAAAGTACCAAAAGTAAACTTTTCACTTAATATATTATCTTTGGACTTGTTTAATCAGACACATGACTTGTGCGCTGAAAGTTACACGTAACCTATCTGCTTTATTATTGAATGCATATTTAGCAGCCTCTTATGTATCCTAGGAGTAATATAAGTCAAAGTAAAGTCCATGGAGTCAATTGTTCTAGTATGATCTTAATATTTTCACGCTACAGATAAAAGTCCCGCATCCCTATTGGTATATAGTAGTCAACTGCAAAATTTGACATGCTAGTTTGTATGTTTGTCATTGTTTAGTTGTGTGTTTGGCTGCTGCTTTGGAGTTGCAATGAATGATTAGAGGTTATGCAGTAGGCAAGACATATTTTCCAGGTTAATTAACTTACCTTT
>JAOXYB010023736.1:0-10435 GCA_028565635.1 Phoronis ovalis | reverse complement strand
GTTATAATGGCTGTACCCCTTGTTTGTAACTTTCCAAAGTTAAGGTTGTCTGTTACAATTTTTTGAATGCAACTTTAACAAATGTGGCAAAGATATCCTTGTACACAAGATTATTTGTGCCAACTTTCAATCACATTTGAGCATGTTTCCATCTTAATATCGTATAAAAACTAAAGCTGTTTACAAACTAAGTTTAAGTTGTTTTTGTTTTTTAGCATATGTCTGAGCTGGAGATAACGCGTCGACAAATAACAGGAACCCTTGCAGCTGGTACTGTAACTGCAAAGACTATCAAAATGCTGTCAGCGGACCCTAAGCACACCATTAGACAACCTAGGGTATACTCAGATCTACCTTTAGTTTAGTAGTTACATGTATATTTAGAAGTTTATGAAATTAAAATTTGAACATTATGTGATGCAGTAAAACGTTTTGATTATTTTAGAAATGAAAGTCAGACATTTTTTTTTTTTTTCATTTTTTTGCCAGGAAAACTCTAAGTGTGATAAAATCTCATGTTGCAACTCATGGTGTTTCTTAAAACAATTAAAAAAATTATATCTATTAATTCATGTCTACTATATAGCAAACTGTAAGAAAGTTTTTTCACATTTGAGTGATTTAAATTTATGTTCAAACAACTTGAATATTGTAAAAAACGAAATTACCACTGAGTGACAAAGCTGTAAAGCCTCTCTTCATGCTTCTTGGATTTTTTGTAATTTAATTGTTACAATTTTTTTAACAGCCCCAGAATCTTGAAGGCACGAAGTTCTCTGTTGAAATAGATCCTCCTACATACTTCAATGCTCCAAAAACTCTCCATATACCCCATCCATTGTCACTACCACCGAAACCAGCATCAGAAGTTATACTGAGTCGACAGAAATCATCTAAGCAGTCTACTGGAAACAAATATGGTGAAGGTATGCTTACCATAAATATTACATTATTGTTTATTTAAATAGCTATGCAAAACTATGAAGACATTGACATTTTTCCTATTTCTCTTACTTTTTATCTTTTTTGCCCTTTTTTGTGAATTTTAACAGATATTTTTGTTACTGACCATACCCTTGCATACTGTTACATCATTTCTTCTAGTTAATGTATTAATTGCATTCTGAAGCTGTTGTACTAAGTGATGCTTACAAATATTAGTTCTAGCAAAAGACACTAAAAATTGCTATAATTGTAACTATTGACGCATCATCATTTCAACCAGCCAGTTTCCGTATAATTATATATTGCTTTGTTCTTATGACATACTGATAACCTTGGCGACATCTGGTGGTGCTTCAGGGTACTCAGTGCTATAAAAGTTCGAGGATTCAGATGTAGAAGATATGTTGTACGTTCTCAGTTTGTAGTGGTTGAGTCTGAACAATTCATATTTAATTTGTAATTAGTGCAATCTTACAAGCTTATTTAGGTCAATGTGACATGATTTCATTTTCTTTCATGATATAAATCAGCTATGGCAAAGCATTTGAGTCTAAATCCAGGTAAAATTATAGAAATTTGTGTTTTGTTTTTATTTGTAATTATACTATTTCTGGTTTCATTTGTCCAAAAAAGTGAAATCACACCGATCCATCTAAAATTAACTTCTAGTCTACACTATACCTTAATGTTACTTAAGTTAGCCGTTGTGAGCTTCTAGTTTTCTCTTGAAGTCCTATTAATAGTTATGTAGCTCTCTGCAAAATCATGATCAGGTAACCATTCCTACCATTTCCAGAGAATCAAAGGAGCTTTTGAGAAACAACTAAAAGCTCTCTGTTCTGCTAGTTGTAACTTTCAGATCTGGACAAAATTTGTACTAAGTAGGAGCTGAGACCAGAGCAGTTTTTTTGTTTGAAATTTATTTTAGTAGTTCTACATGTAATTGCATGAATAGAAATTGGTAAATAAACTTAGAATTCTATTTGCAGGTGTTATAATGGATGATGGCATGATTGAGTTGCCTGTGACATTCTGTGCCGAGAAGGCTGGACATTATGCGTGTAAAATTGCTTTACATTCACAAGATGATGTTCGTGTTTATAATATAGAGTGTACAGTCAATCCGCAAGGCAACAAAGCTGAGATTGAGTTTACTGCCCCAGTACATCAAAGTGTATCTCAGAATATACCGCTGGTATGTACAGCTGTTTTGAATGGGTGACAGACTTGCATTGCATTGTCCTCTCCACAAAACTTTTCCTAGCATTACTGGCCTTTGTGTGAATTGTGTAGGATAAAGTCGGGTAATATTAAGCAGTTTCTGAAGTCCATTTGCACTATCATGTTTAATTTTGTGGCTTTGAAAGTCATCAAGTTAAAAAAATATCTTTCTTATTTTACAAATTAAAGTCATTATTTCTCATTGAATGGGGACATTCTTGGACCAGTTAGAAAAACACTTATAATATGTACTTTATAAGAAAACTAAATGTGATCATTTAACAGTGTATCAACCCACCCCCAGTAATTCTCTAAATTTAGTATAATTATAATAACTTGGTATTATTTGAGAAAAAAAGCATTTGTTTTAAATTAATTTATATTCCCTTTATCCTGCAATTTCGTTTTCTGTTATAGGTTAACCCTACTAATCATGACTGGCCCATGGAAGGTCAAATTGAAGGCGTCGGATTTTATGGTCCTCCAACAATAATTGCCAAAGCTTATCAGACAACACAGTACCCAGTTATGTTTAGACCCCCTCGGGAAACATCATCAGAGGTATATTTTGCAAAGACTAGAATAAAATTTGTTTCTTGATTCTTTATGCTAAATATCCAGAAATTGCAATATTATATCAATTAGGATCTCATACCTCATTAGAAATATGAAATTATAATAAATATTGTTGTGTTGTGAAATGTTATGGACTTAATTATATGTTATATTTGATATAATTAAAAGAGGGTATAGCATAAAATTAAGTGATACCTTTAGTATGTATAGTGTTAAAAAGCATTATTATATACCTACTAGTAAAGAACTTTTGTAAGTAAGGCATGAGACTGATTGCATCTTTTGTGCACGAAAGTAAACTGCTGTAACTTAGAGTCTAATCCAGAATGTGGATCTTTCTTGTAAATTATTTAGTGCTGGATTTCTGATTTAAAGCCCAAGGTGGTGTTGAAATAGCTAATTGTAAGATCTTCTGTTTTGGTGGAGCTTGGGTATAAAGGGCTCAGAACATGTCCTTTTAGTAGCTGATTATGGGCACGTGAAGTAAGACTCATCATTAGCTCAAGGGATACTGTATGTTGTTAAATTTTCATGCGGTTCATGGCTATTATAGTTTGTATGTAAGAAAAATGTTGTAAAAGACAGGGGTCAAGCTTAGGATTTAACTAGTAAGCAAGTTACCTTTTTATGATTTAGCATCCTCCTGCTGAGAATCTATCTGGAGTGATTTAAACCTGTCACTGGTTAATAAATGTGGGCAGCTTGTTAATAATTTTTTTATTCAGTTTTGCATGTATCACAGTTAGTACTTTGAGTTATTAATAACCAGATATGATATATGTTTTAGCTTAGAATGAAATCCCCGGATTGTCGGAACTATATTGTAAGTGCCTCCAGCAAAGAGGTTTTCATCACATGGCTTGCTTGGTTAAGGTTAATAAACATTGAATATACTACTTGTAGTAACAGCTACTTTTCTTGCTACATTTTTGTGGAAAACATGTAACTTATAAACTGAAGGCATTTGGTAATTTATTAAGAACTTAAAAAGATTATTGAATATTAATTATAATCCAGGGTCCTGATGGTTTAACAGCATTACAATGTTGTACCTCCAACGATTTGTAATTACACAGTTTTTTATCATTGTTTTACGATTAATTTTACATTTAGTACATTTCGTAATTTTTTTGCGCACTGTTTAGCAACATATATAAAGGTATTAACATTTATATTTAATATTGAAATATCATGAAAAATCAAGATATTATTATGCACGAAACTCATTCTTGAAGCTTCAATTGACGTACAAACTTTTTCACTTAACATTTTTTATTCAGGGCAAGCTTATTTTAACAAATACAGATGATGGCACGGATCACTGTTTTGACTTGAGAGGAATTGCAAAGAAACCATTGGCTCTAGATCACTACATAGTGACTTGTACATGCAGACAACCGTAAGTTTCAAAATACATTTTAAAGGTAATCATACTCAGTCTGCTGTGCAATATTTTATTTAGTAAATGTGCATTTAGTTTCTGGTAATATTTTTAATCTAAAATAACTTAAATTTCTTTAGCTTTTAAATTTCAATTGTCAAACTTATGCTACCACACTGAGATAATATGTACTAATAAGTATTTATGTAGTTACTTGATTATGCATTGTTCTAATCAACCTTAGAATTGAAATAAGTGTATTTTACTTTGACTGTGATTCATTGAATATTTCTTGCAATTATTAAAACAAAAACATATGATAATGAAAAATCTGATCCAACTGTTGTCACAGTTGCAGGGAACTCAACTGTGCTATTCTTTCTTGTTGCAATATAATTCGATTTGATAAAATCAATTGTAAAACGGCCATCTTTTGTTTTGTCTAAAACATTGTTATTATGCTGCAGCTATTCATCTTTTACAGATTAGAAAAATTCATCGAAGTACCTAATCTTACCAAGAAAAAGTTAACGTATCGTGTCGAGTCCGATATACCATTTATCTCCGGTGACAAGTTTTTGCCTGTACTAGCTGGAAAGATCGCTAAATATAAGATGACAATCACACCAACAAAAAGAGGCATTTATAAGGGTGTCATTGCATTTGTTGCTGGGACTAATTTTGTTGAGTAAGTTATTAGTATTTCTAGATTAATTTAAGCAGTATTCTATTTAAATGCTTCTATCTAAAAAAATGATTAAATAAATATAATATTTGTAACTAAGTGATGGCAAAACATGGAACTTTCCATCCTCCTTACTCAGAGCATAAATGTCATATGTTGCCATAACACTGGCAATTACTTATCATGAATGTTTTCATATATCATTTAAGAACTCAATAAGGCTAATGCCATGTGCTTATATATTCATAAAATCTAAGTAAAAGATTTGTGATGTTGAAGTTTGTATGTCATTATTTTGAAGGGACGTAGACAGTGACGGCGAGGAATTTGTGAATACTACTGACATCGGTGAATATGAAGGATACAGAGTATGGTACTCGTTAGAGGTTCATGTTAAACCTGCTGTCCCTGAGAAATGTCTACAGATCTCGTGCAACTGTCAGGTGAGACATCATTATGTGCCTTTTTCATTAATACCTTTTTTGTGTGTAATACATTAGGTGGCAGTGTTCTTTCAACACGAGCCTAGCTTACATTAAATTTATTATCCCCATGCTCAACATGTCGACTCATACTATTCATCAGACTTGTTCTTCTCGATAACTTGTTCATTTACATCTATTTCTTGAATACTTTTTGAGAGCAGTCTCGCAAAAGAAGTGACCGTTAACAAAATGAAATTTGCATACATTGTGTTCATGTAGAAATTAATTATTAACAGGCACGGGCAGTCTTAAACAATTGTTTGTTTGATGTGTTTAGTTTGTTTTTATTAAAAATCACTACTAATTTTTAATATTAATTGCCCATTATACAGTCAATACTAAAGAATGCACCGGAGGTAACTATGAGTGTTTTGCTTAGAACACTTGTGCTAGATCTAACAATTAGGACTAATCTTGTACACTTTTATTTTATCTGTGTAAACGCGCAATTAAACATGTTTACTATTTTCTATGAAAAGCGATAATTTACTTTATGTTATACCTATGACATAATAATATTTCAAAGCTACCTTTCACCTGTTAAGTTTCTTTTGGCTTACATTAACATGTAAGCAATTTGTGTAAGTCTGAAGAAACCTTAATCAATGAAACGTAACTTTTGAACACAATGCCATAAATGTAACACTTAGTAGGTTATTGTGTTCGTAGTTCATTTCTGGTCCATACGACCACCAGTATAATTTTATATTATGTGCACTTAGTGCTCTTTTTAGACTATTTTTATGTAAGTTCCATAATGATGATGATTAATTTTTATCTTTTTCTGACTTTCCTTCTCTCCTCTCTAGCCTTTCTCTATAAGACATTGCAGAAGTTATAGTGATCGGAATTTGTTGCTCAAATCTCACAAAATTATCACATCACTGGTAGGCACGTTTTGTAGTTTGTTGTTCCGTTGCAACAATCAGCTACAGTATGTATATAATATGTAATATGAGAGTCAGCGGGTCAAGAAGTATCTGAGGATGTTGGACTACATAATTGCAACATGTTTGATTTAATGCCTTCGTTATTCCTACAACTGTAGTCATATTTCCCAGTTTAAAACTTGTTTTCTAGTTCAAGTTGTGAATTTAGGTATTTATTCCGCATTATTTGTGATTGTAAAATATCTTATCTTAGTTAAGGAGCATATTTGCTATAGCCAGGCAGAAACCTAGAAAGATCAAATTGACCCTCAGGCTTACAAAAAAAAACATTTCAGTGCTGTTCAAACTTTATCATAATAACTATATTTTTTAATGTTTTGTGTTGCTTCTTTTAAATGACTGCGAGTTAAAGTTTTATTTTGTTTCAACCCGTTTTTGAATTAGAAATTTAATGTTAATGAAGTGTTGTAATATAGTTGTGATTTTTAACACTTCTGTATGTTGTAAATACTCACTGCATTCTTTTTCAATGTCAGAGTCTAATTTACAACAGTTACATTATTTTTTTGTAATCTTTGAAAAAATTTGATAATTTTTTCAGTTCCACAACTAAGACTTTCATAGTTTGTTTTTTTTAATCTTTACAGAAACGTACCATTCTGGAAATAGCTGTTAATAATCCGACAATGAAAGAATTGCATTTAACAACATCTATTGAAGGAGAGGGTTTATCTGGAGAACCAGATTTCACTTTGGCAGCTGGAGAAAAAGGCATTTATGAATTGTCTTACTTTCCAGCTAGAGTGGGAATATCTAAAGGAAGGTAAGAAAATAATAAATGTAGAATTTAATTTCTCATACATTAACAAAACAAGAAATTGTCTCAGTCCTCATTAATTGTTCTTTGGCAGTGATATTTTGATCACACACTAAAAGGGTTATAGGTTATAGAGGGAAAATTGCTTTTATATAGTGTTAACCATCACTAAATTGGGTTTTAATTTAAGTTTTTAGGCATAACAATTATGTTTAGCATTAAAAAATATTAAAAAATTATACATAGAAATGCAATTTTTTACATAATTATATATACCACAACTACAGGAATATTTTGGTACAAATATTGCATTCTGCGACAATATTTGCTCATATATTGTTAAGTTAACCTTGCTGTTGTTTCTTCTAGCCTAATTTTCAACAATGAATTCACTGGAGAATTTTGGTATGACCTGGATTTACATGCTCTCAGTCCAAAACCCACTAAACTACCACACATGGAGTGTGAATTAGGAAGGTTAGTTTGTTGCAGTACCTTGCTCAAAATTTGGTATAATTCATACATAGCTGCCAATTATATCTTCACAAAGCATGAGACCAGAGACTTTAATAAGTTTTAATAATTTAATATGTAATTATGTTATGTCAAATGAAACAAAAATTACATAACAGTACTGAAATTGAAGTGCTAAAAAAAGAAAATTTTGCTTTATTTTAGGTGGACCAAAACTACAATCACATTGAACAATCCAACAGATTCTTCAATGGAGCTCATTCCAACGATATCAAACACCAATAACTTCTCCCTAGAACGAGATAATGATCGACCCATCGCACTACGCGCTCGTAGTACAATGACATTTACCGTTAATTTCATGCCGTCTGCATTAGGAGAAGCTGACCATCAGGCAAAGATTAGCTTTTACTGTGAACAGGTGCGTAAAAAAAGTTTGTTCTTATTTTTTAACAAATGCTATGTTTATTTGTTTATTTGTTTATTTGTTTATTTTGTCTAATGTAAATACTGCTAAAATGCAATGCATCGCAGCTACTTTAAAAAATGTTTTAACCCTTTGACTTCCTCCATTCCCGTACCTGCTGAATTATTTATTTCTTACAATACTTTTGCTGCTTTTCATTGAACAGGTCCGTTTGAGCTGCCAATCGTATTTTACATAACTATGGTTCCTAAGAATGTATTCCTTCCTGTTTTACACTTCTGACAATAAATTTCTTAGTTTTTACTTTTTCTCACATAACCTGATATGCACAATCTTCTTTTCCCCTGTCTGCCAAACACACTATCCTAATTTGATATATTTCATATTCATAATTTTCCTTTTTTTTAATTTCTAGAATCCCGAGGTGAGAGTCTGTAAGATTAGCTAGCAAAACTGAACTGCTAATTTTGTCTATAATTATGTCATGAAGTGTGGTGCAAAGTGGGTTATGTGTTTTTCTATTACATAAATAATCTTAGTTTATTGAATGTCATTGAAATGATCGAGTTGAGCATAATTCAATTATGCATGTATATTGAAGAAAAATATGATGCGTTTTATTTTAACTGCATGATGTATGCTGTATGAGTTTGTGTTTTGTGTAGCTACAGAAACCTAATTACTAAAAATATTCCAAGCTCTTAAAAGAGCAGGAAGTGTTTGAAATATTGTGTAATCAATGTAATCAAATGCTGAGATTTTCTATAAATATTATGACTCTACCGACAAAAAAATTGAAATAATATAATATGTCTAGCATTTTTTTTTGAAAAGACACCGCATGGGGATATTTCAGTATATTCAAGAAATATTGTCATGTGCACAAAATTTTGTCTATTCCTATGTCATCTCTAGAGGCATGTGGATTTCATCATTACAGGCCATCTGCCATATTTCTCATGTGCGGAAATCTGTTTTGATAGTTATAATCCACTTCAGCACAAGAATGCAGCTATTCCGAGTTTTAACCTAATTTAAAATCAAGCTGTTTTTGCATGTGAAAAATACCTCAAGGATTTCACTTAATACTGTTACATTTTGGGTGGAGCTGTGCCACCGAGGATAACATTTTTGTATAATTACTAATAAGTAATTACTGTATAATTACCATAAAGGTCGAAATAAGAACCCCATAGTATACCAGTGTACTACCTCAATTTTCTGTGAAAAAATAGTGATAATAAAGTTTTCTGATAAACCTTCTAACTAGGCTTCAAAAACTATACCCATAGCATTACATACCGCAAAAGCTGTGAAAGATACCAGAATTAGTCCAAAAAAAGCTAACCCATACTATTGGCATAACCCCATCAGCACCAAAGACTAAGATATCGCCTCTTAGAAAATACAGTAGCAAGCCTGAAATATGTGAATGGAACTGATCAAAAAATTGAGATTTTTTAATAGATAACAGTGTTTGTTATTTCAAAGTACTGATACACATGCTTCCAATCACTGTTGCTTCTTAATTAACCATGCCGCACCCATGTTTTGGTATTTTTGGTTTTCCACGTTTGAATTAGAGATTGATATAATATTCTGGAATCATGTTATTTTTAATGTCACGTTATTGAATTATATTGTCACCAATTCATTTGTTGAGTAATGTTTGCATAATCTACACAGTAAATAATAAGTTTTGAGGTAACCGTTTTGTTTAATAATAATTTACCTTTTAATTAATCACAGTGATTATTTTTTTATTAATTGTTTTTTTTTATTATTATCAATTTTGCATAACAATTCTAATTTTTAAAATGCGCACAATGCATCTACAGCACATTACCCACTCTTGTAATAGTCTTACCAACGGTCTTATCAGGATATTTAAAACTTGAATAAGTACTTGTTTACATTTTTAGTACGGAGAGTGGGAATTCTTAGCATCAGGAACTGGATTGCTGCCTCAACCCCAGGATCCTGTCACGATGACCACACCAGCTGGAACAAGTCATACACTCATCATACCATTTAGAAACCCGTTAGATCATTATGTACTAGTGGATATACTGCTCACTGGTAGGTTTCATTATATGTTACTGGAAGTACTGCATACATTAGTTACCTTGAAGATCATAAGAGTCTCTTATGATCAAGTTTATGGGAACTAACTGTAAGCAGGGTAGAGTCTCTTATGATCTTTATGGGGACTAACTGTAAACAGGGTAGTGTCTCTTATGCTCTTTATGGGAACTAACTGTAAGCAGGGTAGAGTCTCTTATGATCTTTATGGGAACTAACTGTAAGCAGGGTAGAATCTCTTATGATCTTTATGGGGACTAACTGTAAACAGGGTAGTGTCTCTTATGCTCTTTATGGGAACTAACTGTAAGCAGGGTAGAGTCTCTTAATATGCTCTTTATGGGAACTAACTGTAAGCAGGGTAGAGTCTGTTATGCTCTTTATGGGAACTAACTGTAAGCAGGGTAGAGTCTCTTATGATCTTTATGGGAACTAACTGTAAGCAGGGTAGA
>JAOXYB010023725.1:0-16449 GCA_028565635.1 Phoronis ovalis | reverse complement strand
AATCAATTGTGTCCTTATACCAATGTGTTAAGTGGCCCCCTCGGAGTAATTCAATATGGCGGCCCCCATGAACACGAAAGCGTTTACCCAAAGTGAATGAAATGTATTTTTGAAAGATAATAAACATATATTTTGAAAGGTAGTATGTTTCTACAAAAACTGTAGATTGCAATTAAATGTACAGTAATACAGCTAAAGATAATTATTAATGCTTTCAACTTTTTGCAGATTAGCCTATAACAGATTGTAATCTGGTTAAAGTACTCTTGCCTACCTTTAGCACATTATTCAATATTGTTCTATACATAGTACAAGGTGCATGTTCTCGTGAAACTTTCTATGTTCGTTTTTTTTCTATTTACATTTACGAATGGAACTGTGACGTCAAACGATGAGTAAATTAGGCTTCTAAACATCGTTATGTTGTGATACCTGTCTTCCTTCGGATGCTATGAATTATTCAGTTGATGAACTAAATATGTAAACAATGCATAGCTCTAACACTCGAGTCAGTCATTTATAATATTAATTTGTATTTGACTACCGCTTATGTTGCTTTACCAAACAGCGAATTCGAAACGACACAGCATTCATAGCCGTATGGTCTATGATTTAGCTAGAGTACATGTATTCAAGCGCCCAGTCATTTTAAAGGAAATTTCTGTGTCCATGTTTTATTGCACTGGGTGGAAAGGTATGTTTATCAAGTACAAACTGCAGGAAATTGTCTATATTTAACGTTTGTATTTGTTTCTCTGAGCTTAAAACACAAATTTCACAGCCCTAGAAACATCTGTGCGACACTGTAAACGGACCACTTGTGTCCAAGTGTTTCTCGTGTCGGTAAACGCAGGGTAAACATGTTAGAACGGTCTAGATACTGTGGAATCTTAATTAATCTCTTTCAACTAGCTGGTATTATTACAGGGATTTACGTGCGTTTCCGGACCGGAAACTGGGTTTCATGACTCAGTATATACCGCTAGAAACTAGCCTAAACTCAAACAAGTATAATGGATAAATAAATTAAAGATCTTTGTATAAAGAGGATTTCTAAACGTTTCTCGAGTGAAAATGGTAGAATACCTTTCAATAAATGCCTAGAAATGCAGTTATACATAACGTTTCTAATCGCTCCCAAACGACTTTACACTACGATTGTCCCAGCACGCAGGATTCCTTGGCGATTTACATGGCTATAATCGTTTTATTTCCGTTCAAGGAAATGGCTAGAAGTCAATAATGAAATTGCTCATGTTTTCACGTGAAGAAACATTAACTACATTATGTCATGCGTAAGCATACGTCATATAAGACTGTTTGATATATTGACGCAAATAAATAAATGCAATACAGATTGTACATATAGATATATAATATATGTTTGTTTACAAAAAATAACATTAGGCAACTATATACATGCGAACTGAGTGAAACCGTGAAACTGTTTTGAACATGCTGAATCAACTTAGCATTTGTGCACTAGCTGTAATACTAGTTCCAATCACACCTGAAGTTCTTATTATTCTACATCATAAAATGTAGTTCTGATCCGCAAACTATTATAATATATAATCAGCTGGGTTTGTTTTTACTTTACAAATATAAAATACATAGCCTTGTTTTATAACACAATGCGTTCATGTTAACCAGCTTTTCTTCTTTGAACGATTTTTGATAAGTTTTATCTACTTTGCAGGAGAATCATCACCATTACGCTTTTTATCCTCATCATCAGCTAATCCCCAATATACTAAAGCTTCAGCGTAACCTTCTGGAGCTATTGGTTCGATGATATCAGCGGCTTCCTGTTTATACTTAATCATGTGTTCTACGTCACCTTTCAGTTTGTACAGTTTTGATAAAAATAACAAGGACCATGCTACTTCCTCCGGTTGGCAAAAAGAAACTTGTTTGACCATCTGCGTTTCTTGATGTTGGTAGAACATTGCGTTATCATAATCCTCAAGCTCGTAATATGTGAAAGCAACCCTACTTAAGGATTCTGATACATCAGGATGGTCACGTGTACCATGAATTCGTTTTCTCATCTGCAGTGCCTGCTGGTTATATGATAATGAATTATCGTAATCATGACGTTCTTGATAAAATGTTCCAATAATATTTAAGAACGTTGCTACATCAGGATGGTCAGTTGTTCCGTGAATTCGTGTCAACATCTGCAGTGCCTCCTGGCTATATGATAATGATTTATCGTTATCATGAAGCATGTTATACAATAATGCAATATTAGTTAACGACATGGCTACATGATGATGGTCACTTGCACCATGAATTCGTTTTGCCATCTGCAGTGCCTCCTGGTGATATGATAATGATGTATCATAGTCACAAAGTTTGTGATAAACTGATGCCGTGTTATTTAAAGACGAGACTACATTTGGATGGTCACTTGCACCAAAAATTCTTTTTCTCATCTTCAGCGACTCCTGTTCATATAACAGTGCGTTATCATAGTCCCTTATATTACTGTATACTAAACCAATATTATTTAAGCCGCCAGCTATATTTATATGCGCTTCATTACCGTGGATTTCCTTTTCAATTTTCACGGCCTGGAATAGAAATGAAAGCGCTTCATCATTATTACCTAACTTTGCATGAACTGAACCGATATTTGCGAATGCAGTAGCAATAATTCCCTGACGATGCTTACTTGTTTCATTTGTACTTCCTGCAAAATTCAATGCTCTATTAAAAAATACAAGTGCATCATCAAGTTCACCTTTTTGAAAATGTATCCTTCCTATGTGACAAGAAGCACTTGCCGCACATTCGCCAGCCCCAGGTATGACGCTCCATAACTTTAGCGACTGTTTGCTCCAGTGTAATGCATTATGAAATTCACCAAGTTCATAATATTCTCCACTTATGGCATCCTGTAAATGACCCATCTGTTCCGGCGACAGCCTGCTTCCAGCGTTATGAGCTGTTATGTAGCATTCTACTGCATCTCGATGAGAAAGGAATAATGTGTGCAGATGTCCCCGAAGAATGTAACTGTCATCATACAAGTGTTTTAATAATCGAGACAAGTAATCAATGTTGTGTGTGGCCCAATGCGTCGATAGCAGTATGCTAAATAAAGGAACAATTGTAAAATAAAATCGGAATATAAGTTGCTTATTGTCGCAAAAGTATGCATTTATTTCATTTTGTTGCAGGTAGTTAACTGTAGGTGACTGTTTTAAAAAGCTCAACACTTCTTTCTGTCCCTTGTTATTCACGTATGTCTTTAGACGAAGTAAAACGGCAATAGAAACAGCAACTTTAAAATGTCTAGAATCTTCATCAGAAAATAAATGTCCTTTCAATTCATCTAGTAAATCCCAGGTTGAATCCTTCCTCAAATTGCATATCAACTTTAAATTATTCGTTATTATTGAAGGTAGGCGGTATATCTCTTTCTTCACATCTTGTAAAACAGAAATGTCTAGCCTACTACTTCTAGCACCTTTCATTAACTTGACCAATAAAGGGTTTATACCAAACTGTGTGGCAGCCTCTCTCAGTCTATTCAGTCCGTAATATTTAATGTTGACGTCGTTTCCAATGCTGGAGCAAAGCTTTGTAAATGTGTCGACTAGTTCTGAACATCCATCTATTAGTGTAATAGTTCGAAGTATCTCCGCTAGATGGTATCCTTCTTTCAAAGCATTTTCATGTTGAACATGCTTTACCATATCTTCTGGTGTTTTTATAAGTTCAATTCTTGTCATGGCATCTTTTTTTGCTGAACCTGTTGGAGTTTTGCAAGCCCACGGCATTGCGCCATCAAAGCAAATACCGTTGTTGGACATATAAT
This sequence comes from Phoronis ovalis, assembly GCA_028565635.1. Taxonomy (NCBI): domain Eukaryota; kingdom Metazoa; phylum Phoronida; family Phoronidae; genus Phoronis; species Phoronis ovalis. The sequence continues at coordinate 12,623 of JAOXYB010023725.1, read as the reverse complement.
CGTAAAATCCACCTTCATGTTTTTTATTAAAATCATTTAAGCTTTTGATACCAAGAGCAGGTAAAGGTGTCTCCCCAAGGTTTATCACAAACAACTGAAACAAGTGCGTCAAGTTTCTAAAATATTGCTTGCCTCTGTCATCATCTTCAATTAGAATAATGAATTCTAAATCAGAATATGGCGTCATCTCTTCTCTTGCCAAAGATCCGAGACCAACAACAGCAAACTTCTGTGGAGGCGGACCCATAATGTTATAGCATTCAGTTAGTGTGTCTTTGAAAAACAGTTTCATCCGGATACTACTGTACCGCGATAGAGACTTAACACTTTTCACTAAACTTTTCTCTTCTTCAATCCTTAACTCTTTAGCTGCGCGAATGCTAAAATTTATTTTTGTGTGACGCCATAGTTGTTCTAGCCTCTTTTCTATATCTACTCTTAAAGTATCTAATTTTTCCTGTATTGAAGTTCTGAATATTACAGGCAGCGTGGTACTTTTGATATTGACTACTTTTTGTAGAAACATGTCTTCATTTGTTTTGATTAGATTATGTAATGTTTCAATTTTTGTTTTGTCCTTTGTCCGTATCATTGCTGAGTTAATTAATGCTGAAGCCTTCACGAAGTCAGTTGGGTCTTTTGTTATCTGCCCTTTTAGGTGATATACAGCCCCCATATGCTGCAAAATATCGGAATCTCTCTCTAAATCTCCGTCACTTTCCATCAGCATAGAAGCTAAACACAGTTCTTGCGATTCTAAGTTCTTCAGTATTTTAGTTTGTGTCTGTCCGCTCTGGGAACAGACTTTACTGATATCTTTAAACTTATCTTCTCCAATTTCTTTAGTTGCCATGGTGACCATTAGTCAAGGTCTGAAATGTTCAAAAATGTGAGTATTATGACTTTTTCATAAAGGATTGAGCATCCCTTTTTCATGTGGGTTTCTTTTACGTTAGATTGAGGTTAACAGGCCGTTTCGAGTCAATTATGGAGATATGACGGGTCGAGACCGATTGAAAAATTATAATTGGCGAGAAAACACGAACTATATGTGAACAACATGCAGATAAAACCGATCCTTGACCATAATTAACATTTCAACGGAGATTTCCAATGCTGTGTCGCATACATTATTATTGCTTTGAGCTCCAGATACAGTGAGGTGTACATGTAATTCAAACGTCTGTTTTAGTAATTAAAATGAAAAGATTATACATTTTAAAAAAATTAACAGTTTAACTTTGCAAATCCTAAGGTTAAATAATTTGAATTCGAACAACTGACCTGATGAAAGCAATTTTAGAGACAAAGAAGGCATTTTAGAATTTTAATTTTTTTAAAAAGTAGATCAAAAATCCAAGTTATTAAAAGTTGGCTTTGTTGAAAAGTTACGATTTTTAAAATTTAAGGATTAGATCAAAATCTTGGCCACGTTTTAGTTCTGTATCCCTGTTGAAAGAATAAACTGTTAAGTACGCTTCAAGATGTGAGCGACACATAAACACAAACATTTGTGTTTGTGTTTGAAATGCCAAGGAAATTTAGCATCAATTTGGCAATTTCAGATCAAAAAACTGTCTAATTTATCAAACAGCCTTTGATCACAAATGTCCGAAGGTTCATTGGTCCGAAGGTTCAACCCCGGGCCTCCAACATATCGGAAACATAGGGAATGTTCATTCTGCAAGTATTGTGACAGAGGAGAACGATAAAATGCATGACATTAACAATGGATTGATATGGGCATTATATTGGAATACTTCATCAAATGCAAGACTTGGCATGTTCATGTCTAGTGACCTTGGTCAAGCACAGTATACACCATCCATATTGTTTTATCTTTATGTAATGTTCTAAATAACGCCTCCTATTTAATTTATATTTCATTGCATTTACATGGAATGAGTAGTGTACCCATACAGAATTTAGGTTGTTGAACGAATGGTTGCAAGTAAGGCTTGATGTACAAAAGTGTTAGTTTGTCACAGAATTTTAGAAGTAACACAGACCTGCATGTTCATTAGGTACACAACAGTTACATGGGAGGGTACATACACAAATAGTTCAGTGGCCAAATTGAGGTGGTATGTCAAATTGTTTTAAAATCATGGTATTGGATTATAAGGGGTTATTTTGTTGATTTTTGAAGTCAGTTACAATTAAAGAGATCACATTTTTATTGCTAGCATTCTTTTGACCAGCGCCGACAGCAAAGAGTTTGTAATTCAAGAAGCAAACTGGTGCTAAAGGCTTGTGGTTTCACATGTGACATCACAGAGTAGGTGAAATGTCATTTCAAAAAGTTAAAATCTTAAAATTGCTTTAAACTTCCAAGAATGATGTTTTATAACATTGGTCATTTAGGGATCATTTATGTTTAGCTACAACTGAATTTTTAGTTGTATCTTTGCCTAAATTCTAGTTCAGTGAACATTGCATTATAAGAAGGTGCAATTCACTGTAATCTCGTTAATAGAGAAAAAAACTAAAATAATATCTTGCCAGAGTTCTTGTTTTTCTTGCTGACTAAGACCAGTAAAAAGAGTAGCTATTTTTGGAACCAGGCAAGCTTGTTTTAATTTAGTGAACATTTTTATTTTACCTGCCTTTACAATACAAAGTAGCAATGAGCAAGCACAGGAACCCATATATGTATTCAAAATATATTTTAAAATGAACGCTTTGTATACAATCCTAAAAGGAGCCCTAGATCTTAAACCTGCCTATTATACTATATACTATTTCCATGGCAGGTGAACAATTGGAATTGACAATGATACCAATTTGAGGGTTTACCTATGGCATTAAAGCGTTCACCTAGAATCTGTATCAATATAATGGAGGCCCAATTAAGTATACTAAGGAGTATGGGTAATACTATCAGTGGGTAGTTGGATGATTTTTTCTTGTTAGGTGACACATTTTTGGAGTGTGCAAACAATATTTATGAGACAGTCAGGATTATTTTTACACCTAAACAAATGTGTTTTAATACCCACACAGGAGTTAACTATCTTAATATTTGTCCTCAACTCTCTATTTAGGTTACTGTAGGTTAGCTTTTCAAAAGAAACAGAAGCTTAGAACACTTTGCGTACACATTGTGAATGGAAATGTTTTCACAAGAAGATTCATAGAGCATGTTATAGAGAAAACGGTATCTTCAATACTTGGAGTTGAGAATGGTAGACTGCATTGCATAAATATTGAACGTGACAAAATTAAGGCTATGGCTAAAAATGAGGCCAGTTATGATGGACAATTGTGTTTGAAAGTTGGTGGATTGATAATGTCAAGGATGCTTACAAAAAGATTGGTCGTGGGATACCATCTATTGTTTTTTCAGACAGACTCCAGTGATAGTGGCTGGGGCATTACAAGTACAAGCATTTGAAACCCAACGACAAAAGTCCTTACATATTAATGTAAGAAAACTTTATGTAGTTTTTATTAGCTGGATAATATTTTTGGGAACATGTCATTCAAGCAATTCTATTACAAACATGTTATTGATGATAGGGAATGAGTGTGGGATAAGTGATGTGTTAGCTAGTACTACATCTGGGTATGAGTGTTTGCGTTTTGTTGAGAGGTTGATTTATTATTTATATCTAGATTGGTTTATAAAAAAAGTTATGGTTGTAATACTAATAAACTTACATATATGCTATATTGGTGTAATATGTGATATTTATATGTATATTTTGTTAATGATAATCTGATATTGTTGGACTATGACATTTGGATATGTGTATACATGTTTGTGGCATTAACTATTTGTTATTGGCATTAAAAACTATATTTGTGTTTTTACTTTCTCCTAGTGTTCACTCATATTTGGAAGACTTCATGTCAGTAATCGCTGGTTACGGTTTATCTGATAGAATTTAATAGTTGAACGAGATTTACCAGTAAGTTGAAGTTTGACTGTAATTCTATCTCATAAAGAGTAGTATAGTAACCTAGGACTGACATACCCTCCTTTCCCACACCGTGTGGATATTTATTTGAGGTAGTCAGTTGGTTACTAATTTAATTTACATTCTGTATTTATATTCTGAGTGTGTGCCCACTATGGAGTGAATTTAAAGATATGACGTCATAACATACCCGGTAGATGGCGTTCGTTCTTCATGCCAGTCCTTGGTTTTTTGGTTACTACTCTTTATGAGATATAATAAGATAACACATTTATTAATTTACAGCTAACATTTTATTCTTATTCTTTTTAATGTTATTCATTTATGTATGTGCTCATTACTGTTTACTTGTACTTTATCCCTGCAATGTTGTTTGTAAACTTTTTTACTAAAAATAACATAAGTAAACAATTGATTTTCCTGTCCTGTTCTATAGCAACATATTTTTTTAAAAGTCTCATACTTTTCGTAAATATGTAGATCATCAAATAGTAAAATCATTATTTGTTAAACCAAACACTTGCCTTTGAGAAATTAATAGGCGAAATAAAAGCACAAAATACTGTCACTAGATGTCTTGCCTGGTGACTGGTGACTGGTTGTCGATCAACTTCCCTGTCAAGACATCAGCTATTGGCAAAATTACAAATATGTTTAATTATCTATACCCTAGACTGTAACAATACACACACACAAACACACACACACACACACACACACACACACACACACACACGCACACTATTTAGAGATTGCTTCTTAATTCAGCCCGTAGTTGTTGGAGGATTATTCATGGCTTTGAATCGGGATATTCTGGATATCAGTCCTGTGACTTTATTTTACCACTGAACTTAATGACAATTCTGACTTGATATCGAAACTGAAAACATAAAGTACACCCCTTGGATAAATTTGATTGTATTCAAAATTATTTCTTTGTACTGCTAATATTAACTTAAAATTTATTGGGAGGTTATAGATTGATTGCATCTTTTGAAGGCATCTTAAGATTCCATTGCGCTGACTGACCGAATAAACGCTGTAACAATCAATCGTCTTAGAAATTATGATGCTGGTATGAAACACGTTAACACTTGATCAGTATTGTCCAAACAAAAACAATTTCATCCTGTTTATTTTTACAAAGACAACGATTCCCGCGGCAAACATAATTCGACCGTACTTTACTGTCACACGAATCACTAATACATTTCGTCACCAAAGCGGAATGACCAATTCAACTAAAGCATTTAAACGTGGCGTAGATCTTTTAAACACACCGTTACCTATCACTGTCTGAAAGAAATATCTGTTCTGCATTAATCATAAAGTTGTTGCAATGCAGAAAAGAAATGTCCGTAAGTATCGGTTTCGATATGTGATAATATAATGCGAGTACATTACCCTCATAACATAGGATCTCCTGCAATTCATGTGAAATCTTTCCTTGCTGTTTTTACTTATTTAATATTATAACTAAACAGTGTCTTCATCGTTGCGGCACGCTAATAAAATAAGATTAATTTTAATTTCCCGTTACATCGATTAAAGTTCGTGCTGGTAACTCGACAACAAAAATGGCGGAACTCACTCATTATCTCAGATTTCATGTAACCTTAATTCCATAAGAGTTGATGGAAAAATGGTTCGAATGAGAGGAATTTCAGTTAGTAAATCGGAAAACGTGTTCCTATGGGAGAAAAGTGTATAATCGTGCGATAGGTGTCTGCTGTCGTAAGTAGTTGTATAACGATGGGAGAGGATATATATGCCTGTGACATACTTGGACGGGCTAGGTATTCTATGTTGTTATTGTACTATTATTACACTTTATGCCCTACGTGTGAGGGTAGTGTTGACCTCAATTGTACTTATCAATCGGTTCATTCAGATTTCAAGGGATCTTGACCGGTAAATAAAAAAAAGTGTTCAAAATGGCACACTGTGTTTATTTTCTATAATGTTATAATTTAAATTATGTTTTACGAGAAAAAGACAGTATAACTGCTACCAGTAGTTTCACAGAATGGCTCATGATAAGTTACTATTATATTAACATATTATTTTTTTTCTCGTGCTTGTCAAAATAATTATCCGGATATCGTTGTTATTATTTACTTAGACCCTTTGTGTGGGAGAAGAAATTTGAATTGAATGATATTCAAAGGATATTTGAGACATGAAATTTGCAAATATTTTAGAACTATATTTTCTAGCACTCTTGAGACAGAAATAAATGGTGTCTATGTTTGGAATTTCTGCAGTGATCAGAGATTTTGATGCCGATTGGTGAACAATAAGACTATATAGCTAACATTTAATAATGATTTATATCTAAGTTTGTTGAAAATTACATTGAACCCTGATGATGAGAAATACAGTCCAATAAACCTTTTAATAAGACGCACGCTCAGTACTGTTTTTTCTTCAGAAATATTATGTACATTTATTTCAAACTTGAAAGTTCATATATACAGAAATATATATAGTAAGTAAGCAACCTATATAGACATAGTTTCTTTGAACAGGTGAGAAATACACATTCTTACTCTGACACATTTTTAACAATAATGATGTTATAACTATCAGGTAAGCGATTTCGGAAACTCTTATTGCAGTAGAAAAAGTCCTAACCTGGAAACGCACAAAATATATACTTTCATAATAGTATCAATTCTAGAGACATCAACAGATTTCCTAATGTTGCTTTTCTTACGCCTATTGACAATTGATATGGAATAAGAAAATAACAAATAAAGCACTACAGTATTCTATAGCAGTAAAGTGTATCCCAATATCCATGATCACCCTCACACTCCTATGTTATATTTAACGTTTTGTTGGAAGATATAATAGAATTAGAATCTTATATGCCACCCAAAACAATACAACAAACAAATGTTCATTATGTGCAGAAAGAAAATACTAGATATATAAAGTACATGTACAATATACAAAGTACAAAAAGGAAAGCTATAATATATTAGGATTATACAATCTACAAAATATGTAGCCTAAGCCGCAAAAGAAATTATATAAATACGCAATCACAAACCACGAAATGTGTCCTTTTTCCCCAGCTCAATTAACTCTAATTTTCGTTAATTTCACTTCAAAACGCTATTTTTTGTTACCAATATCTCTCATTATATTTCCTTTTAAGCAAGAACAGCCAAATATGACGACTGCAATGCTTGCTCTTAATAGTGTTATTTATATTACGCCAAGTTTACATAATCTCGCGTTAATTCTAGAAAAGTTGCAAAAGAACTGACCCTGAAAAAGTATATTACGAAAAACAATCCAGTGTAGAAGCACTGTTTGAATAATTTTATTTTTTTATATATAATGTAGTTACCAATTTACATCAGCCTCGGTTTCTTCCAAAAAACATAACATTATTTTTATTGCTTGCAACTTAGATGTTCCAGTTCTTCCAGATGGAGATTCAAAATTAAATTGTTTATAAACTAAACAAATCTTAGGATCTACACTGTATCTCAAAATAAATATCACAAACAACCAAAAATATAATATATAAAGTTGAGTTATCTATTCATTGAATTAATATCAGTAATATTTCCTTTGTTTGACAGTACTCAGAAATCAACAGGTAGCCTAATAATAAAGTTATCCTTTGTTAACGTAGCACTTACCATTGAAGAATTAACAGCGATATGTAAGCATGAAACACTCTTAATGAGGCCTTTACTAGTCACTGGTGACGGGTGACTGGTACGTGGTGGTCACAATCAACTTCCTTGTTCAGATATCCGCTACAAAATTAAGGACATGATTGTATTATCTCTGTCCTGGACTGCAACAATACAAACAAACGCATACACATACACAGCACATGCAGACACGCTCTCTCTCACACACACATACTACATTGATTACTTCTTAATTCGGCTTATAGTTGTCGAAATAGTATTCATTGTTTTGAAACCAGGACATTCTGAATGTCCACCCTGATATTGATGGCCATTAAGCCTTTGAAATCAAAACTAAAAAACATAAATTACACAACCTAGATCACCTTGTGAAAATAAGCTTTAAGAATGATCCGTCTTATAAAATCTGATTCTCGTATTAAACACGTTAACATTTGATCAGCATTATCCAAACAAAACGAGCGTATCCTGACTTCTTTACGAAGACAATGATTCCCATGACAAACATTTAAAGCTAATTCATGTTATACTGTCACTTGAATCATTAATACCTTTCGTCACCAAATCATACTAATGGGTAATGACCAACTAAACCTCTTCTAAGCGTGGCGTAGATTGTATAAAGCACTGTTAACTATTACTATCTGTTACGCTTTAATCCTTGAACATGTCGAAAAAATGTCCGTAAGTATCGGTTTCCATGTGTGATACTATAATGCAGGTTAATTACCCTCAAAACGTAGTCGTAGGAGCTCCGGCTATTTATTTGAAATATCCTACCATTTTTGTTCTAACTTTATACTTAAACAGTGTTTAATTCCTCGCCACAGGAAGGTTAATTAATGAGTTTAGTTTTAATTTCGTGTTTGTATTAACCGACAACAAAAATAACGGTGCAATTGATGCCATTATTCAGATTCAGATTCAGAACGGGATTCATTACCAATCTCAGTTTTTGTTTGCGTATCCTGAATTATGTCAGAGTTGCTGGAACGGATTCGAGTAAGAGAAAGTTCAGTGAGTAAATCGGAAAAAAATGAATGGTGTAGGTGTGCGATAGGTAACTGTTTATGTATTGAAGCGAGGGAATATGACTTTGACATACAGAGCTGGATCTTCTCTCTTATACGTTATTCCCTATGTGTCAGGGTAGTATGGAGCTCAATTGTACTATACAATTGGTTCATTCAAATGTTTAGGGAGTCTAAACGGAAAAATAAGAAAATGTTAAAAATGGCACAGCTATTTGTTTTCTGAAAGGTTATTGTAGCGTTGTTGATGCCTAGGGATTCGGAATTTCGATGAAGATATATAACGCATATTTAATAACGGATATATATTATAACTGAACCAAATAATGTATAATATGTGACATATATATAATATAGAGTCTCTCCTCTAGTGACTTCCATTTAGTATGTTCTTTATACTTGTTTTCCCTTTGTCTTATCACAGGTTATACTCATTTCATAAACTCAGGATGCACTAAAACGGTTCTGATTATTTGGCAATATTATACAAATTATATATATATATATATTGGACACTTGGTGTCGTACTTCATAAAGCCGCCGCCATAAAATTCAATCTTAATAGCGTGTTAGATTATATTTGTATAAATAAACATATCGTATATAAATTTTTTTTTTTTACATTTCTTATGCTTTTTGTTTATCAAACTTGATCAAAAGAAAGTTAAATTTGATTAACAATAAATTTCGAACGGACAAGAACGACCCTGGAACACAATTTAATCAAAAAGTCAAGATAATTTAAGATCAGTTATTAGTTTTTTTACGAATCTATACTGGAAATAATTATTTGTGAAGATCTTAATTTGTTTACTTTTAGGTATAAACCACTTATTGTTTCAAACGGAATATCGGGAAGCATACTTCTGTTTAAGAAACATATGACACAATTTAGGACTAATTTTTGACAAATTTAGTACAACCATGATCGATTCGCTAGCTTTCTGCATAGCTGTATTAACTGTCTGATATCATATCATATTGTTCTCATTTTTTTCTTAAAATGTATATGTTAAATCCCCCTTTTTATGATATATAGTCATTACGCAACCATTTTAATTATTACCTATAATTAGGTAATTGACCAACATGGCAAAATGAAAATTAAACTTAACATTTAATCAAAAATGGGAATTACAGAGAAGAACCAGTCTTTTATTCGATCGACAAGGAAGAAATTATTGATTCAATTTTATAAAAATAAGTAATGCTACTTTCGTATTCCTGAATAGATCTATTGTTACCTGTTTTTTAATCATGTGCCTGTTTTAAATGTTTATAAAAGATATATCCGTCTTTAGTGCAATTTATGTTTACACGTTGTGAGATTGTTATACAGGTATTTTACGTATTTGATTACACCAAACGCGTAGTACCAAAACAAACAATTGTAAATGACTAGTAATTTCTATTGGTAACCTATTTTTTAAGAAATGGCAATGTTTTTTCATGACGATTTAAGCATTGTCAGAACGAATCATACTGTAAAACAACAGTGTCTTTCACAATCAGACAAATTACCCATCTAATAATAGTACACGCCTGCTGTGAAGTATAAAGAAGAACCAGTCGTTTATACGATCGGCAAGGAAAACATTATTCATTCAATTCCATAAAGATACAAGCAATGCTACTTTTGTGGGCGCTTTTTTCCAATTTATAACGTCATTAATATATTTGATATATTAAAGTAGCAAAACGAATGTTAGCCATATTAGGTTACTATGTTGTTAAACTTACCGGCCGACTAACTCGTTCACAATTAAAAGTAGCAAAATAAATTGCTGTCCCTAGCTAATACATAATAACAAAATGCATATTATGTTCCTTGCGTTTGAGGCAATTGACCGAATTCCGTGCTCACCTAAATATACAGTATTATTTTGTTATAGTTTTAATAAAATAGGTGTAGTATGAGTTAATATTGTTATATGTGTTAACAGATCGAATAATAGACTAAAAACCATTCAAAGAGGATTGTGTTTAGTTAAAACTTCAAGCTTATTTTTTTAGTAACTTCTGTATATATTTTATGTCGTACCACCCATTTCCATACCGACAAATATTTAGCACGGCTTTGGATATGCCCTTGAGTGATGTACAATAATACGCAAAAACTGTATCCAAGTCAGCAAACTTGTATGCTAATAATATACTTCACTTTTGGGATAAAATAACAATAGGATCTGAAGCAGGATGGAAGAGTAATGTGTGTGATGTAAAAGCAAGTGAAAATGACATAATAAATAAAACAACAAATAATAAATATTATCAGAAATGTTTGTGTGGTCTTCTAACGCACACATGCTTTTATGAATGATCTTATCTAGAAAATATGAAATTAGCATATTTGTTTGATTGAATTTGCTTGGATTAAAATTTGAAAATGACTGATAATTATTTAATATACAATCATGTTAACATCAATAATTTCATGTACAGTTGATTTACCCTTGTTCAAAATTGTTTTATTACATGTAATTTAATTCCTACCTCAATATTTACGGATATCACATTTCTTTTCAACTAATATAATTCGAGAATCTTTGATTCAGATGTTTATTAAAATGCAATCAAATAGAAAACTGTCAATAACATACATACTACGATTTGTTTATTATACTTTGGATGGGAAGAATAAAGTTTTATTAAATAAATATTTCTACAATTCTAGTTTTTATCGCATGTTTTCATTGACTTATATCTTTGCATGATAAAATCAACTTATTCATCTAGCATATTTATTTATTCATTATTTCATTGTATTATCGTTTAATATGACGTCTATGTCCAGGGCGAGATTATATTACCATTTTCACGATGGTAAATTGCTGCTAACTACGCAATAACGGGTGTTTCGTCCCTAAGGACATTGAATGCCGTATACAGGAGCACGACCATCAATATTAAGTGCGCATTTCTCAACGAAAATATATAACAACTAACAAAGGAAATGAAAGGCTTTGAGATGCCACATCTTGAATTAATATCTGTGGCATATGGCATGGTTAGTTTGCTTTGATTATAGAAAGAATGATAGTATTAAGTACATGTACATAGCAATTTGTTTTGGGAATTGGTATTATCCGTACAGAGTAGTACCTCAGAAACTAAAATCACTGGTATCAGCTATATTATACATATATATTTGCACATTGGAATGTTTAGAAATATTTAATTGCACGAATTAAAAACATAGATAAAACACATTTTGATTTTTAAAAAAATAAACAGTAACAATAACCTTTTGTAGCTCAGCCTTGATGGTCACCAGGTAATTGCTAATGGTAAATTTGCTACATGCACCTTCACCTGCAGCTGCTTTTATATCTAGGATAAATAGTTCTCAAATGACAATTTATTAAAATTTAAAGTACCTTTTTAATACTTATGACTGTCTTGAATGCATGTTTATAGTGAATTTAATGCAGTAGCTGTACAGTTAAGAATAGTACCATAATAAAGTCGAGATATATATATATGTCTCAATTATATCAACATGTGACAAACGTAACAACTAATGCGAGAATGAAACCGTACGAATCTGACATCAAATAAAAGTAAATTTAATCATTATACAACAAGCAACACAGTATGGCACAAGATATATCACTCCTACCCCCCGGGTCTTACCCCTGCTTTTGCTGTTACTAATAAACAACTTAGGCCTGTAAAATAAGCGTATGACGGTATGTGACAAACACTTACACTACTTATTTAAACGCCAGGTAACGCCAGGAGGTTGTCCCCATTCGTATATATCTATATTGAAAATATTGTTTTGATTTTATGTAAATAAACATACAGAAACAGAAACAGTCATTATGATCTTCTTTTTCCAGCCGAAGATAAATATGATTCAGATAAGAATGTTAAAGACTTTATGCACGAATAGCATTCACCTATAGCGTATTGAACGTATTTGTACCAAACGTTTGTGTTCAACACAAATGTGCTAATACATTTAATTATAAAATACATAATACAAGGTAGACGAT
>JAOXYB010023714.1:0-13608 GCA_028565635.1 Phoronis ovalis | reverse complement strand
AAAAAAAAACTAAAATGTAAAATCAGTTTACCTCAGCTAAGCCCTGCATATACAGAGGTTCTCTGATATCCATGCCATCAAACTGTTCATCTTCCTCAACATCAGCTATAATGAAGCGTTGGATGAAACGTTTAAACTTGTCCTTACATATATTAACTACCACATCGGTTCCCCAAATGACAAGCTGAGGCCCAACATTCTGTTCACTAACGGGATCACTTGTGATGCGTGAAGGATCCTAAAAATAAAACTTTCTTAAAGGAATATTGAAGAAGTTTTAAACAATTAATACATATGACAGGATTTATTAAAGTTGTTAGTTTTATTAATAAAAGTTGTTAAGTGGATTTTACGAGGCACCAAAAAAGAAACATTTATATTTCTAAATGTAATACATATTTGGTTTCACATAAAAAAAAATTTTTAGACATTAAAATTTAAGGAACACAACTTATAACTATCAACAACAAAATTGAAAATGTATGGACAGCTGTTTATTGTTGGAAACAACAATGTATAATATTTATCACAAACTTACTATTGGGTCTGTTCCTCCCAAGTTGACCTGCCTGACTTTTCTTTGGCTGTTTATGTCAGGACGTGGTCTTAGTGGTGTCGCTGCTTGACCTGGGGTCGCAGCGGAACGAGAACTTGCCGTACCATAGTTGAGAGGAGAACTGAGGTCAATCTCGCTTGATATCACTATAAGCGCAAAATCTGATCTTAGTTATTTGTACACAAGCTTTGCTAACTGGTCAATGAAAACAATTCTTTTCTTTAAATTTATAGCAGGGGTATTTTCAAACAGAGTAAAAAAATGTCCAAAGATTTTTTCTCATTCAAAATCTGATTTGTAAATAAGTTAAAACATCAGTATGAGAAAAGATTTAAAATTGTGAAAAAAAATTCTAACTCAGTTTTAGATTTCTTTTTCATATAAAGAGGACCCTCCCATATTGAATGTAGTTGTGAAATCAAATATTTTACAATTCAGTCTTCTTCAGAACAATTATCTAAAATCTTTATGAAACTTTCAATGACATCCCAGCACCTCTGCCAGAAGTCGTCAGTACTGATGGAGGTTTTGTCAAGTTGAAGCTTCTAATTTATTATTCCATAGTCTGATATTTTTTAGCCGAAATTCATGAAGACAATACCTGTTCCAGCTCTTGATTGAGCAGGACTAGAGAACAGTGAGTTATCTAATTCCTGCTGTTGTCCAGTAGGTGGTGATGATGGCAATGGTTGAAGTTCACTTCCAGCAGGTGAACTACTGCGGCGACGACGAGACGGAGGAGAATCACCACTTCCAGCTTTACTTGGAGTTTTACGGGTACTTCTCCTAGATGCTACAAAATATTGTTAATAAATAATACGCAAATATTGCATATTATTAAAAACTTGTTAAACTGGTCAGGGCTGTGCTGCTTTTAATTGTATGGGAGGGGTGAAAGGCACTTTTTTTCAGACCCACCACCCAGAATATGAATTTTATTCTGGTACTCACCACCTAGAATTTAAAATTAAAATGGACCCCCCCACTACCCAGATTTTTTTAATTTCCCGTATCTATGTATACGTAACATAAATAAAATTGAGTCAAATCTGAATCTTTCATTTTAACTAGAGCTTTCAGTCTTATCACAAGATTTCATCACTCCAGAAAGGACTGTAGAATTAGCCTTGTGATGACTGAAAGATCTCTGTAGTTAAAATGTAAGATTCAGATTTGATTAAATTATATTTATTTTATTATATGTAATTACTCTTTAAAAGAAATAATATTTTGATAAAAGCATTATTTGTTCGTCAGAATATGGCACAAGACACTAGAAGTTCTACAAGCATGTATTTTGGTTTCAGGTTCCAGTAATACCAGACTTCTGTTTGGGTTACCATAAGTATATCAATCTGAATGTAGAGACTTACGTGTAGAAACATTGCTGGCTGCACCAGATCGTGTACTTCTTTTTGATGCTAGAATATAAAATGCCAGAGTTTAATTCAAATCATAAAAAATACACAATGAGATTTACTTGGATAGCCAGGGGCACTTCACAAAATGTCGGGTAGGGGTGTGCAGCACAGACTTAAAAACATGATCCTCTCAACTAATTTTTTCACATCCCATAGAGATGGAATGCTAAGTGCCCCCCAGTGCAAATACCAGATCTATATTAGATTATTACTTCTGCTATATTTGAAATGAATACCAGCAGATGTATTGGAGCTAACTAATTAAAAAAATAAACTCATTTTATATTTATATATTATTATATTCCAAAACTTGTCTGGTTTAAAAAAAATTTGTTAAATCTGAGAGTACACATGTTAGAACTTACGGGTACTAGTCTTACTCCCTGGGCTGCCAGCTTCAGAATCCTGGCCCCGTCTACTGCGACCACTCCTAGGGGTACTAGTCTTACTCCCTGGGCTGCCAGCTTCAGAATCCTGGCCACGTCTACTGCGACCACTCCTAGGGGTACTAGTTGGTGATGACATCTCGTGATCTGCAAAAGCATAAATAAAAACACTGTCATGCCGAAGTCACACACACACAACTGCAGTGGTAGTTTCAGCTTCATGACCGTACTATCGCTTGTATACGGTAAAGCCATAGTAGGGTCAAAGCCCAAATAGTGTTAAAACCAGTAGAAGTTAACCTCTTGCAAAAACAAATAAAAAATTGTGTAGAAAAATTCAATAAATTCAAACCAAATTGTCGTCTTGTTTGTCTGTAATAATTAATATATCATTAATCCATTATATGATACTCGGCCTTCTTGGGTTATCTGTCACTTGAAGTTGAAGCTTGATTAATACACCTCAAGGGCTCAAGGCAATTGCCAAGGTAACTTTTGGAAATCCATTACCACTCAGACCAGCGAAAATCTCCATCTTACAGACCTTGAGGGTTGAGCAGTTTTAATCAAGCTTCAAGTGACAGATAACTCGAATGTATCATAGACAAACAAGAGTCAAGACGACGAGGAATTCCCCGAATCTAGGACCGTTGCAGTAGTAAACTGGTAGTCGAAAACTCTGGTTGAAACTTGAATTACAACACAAAGCCATTCTTTTAGAGTGACATGATGCAGTCAACTATGTTTTACAATCAGTACAAGAGTTGTTGGGGTTGTAAAGTTAAATACAATTGCAAAAATTCACAAAATATTACCTAGTGTTTTTAACTTCAATACTTCGTGGTCTTTATGTTGATTCCCGCCGTATTTTAAATCACGTGTCTAAATTTCGCGCGAAAAGAACCACATGCTGCCGGGTTAACGACATACATAATTTAAAGTAAATATTCACAAGTTTATTGTAATATAATACATATAACGTAAAAATGATCAATTTATTAGACTTTAAAAAATTATATTTTAATAGATTTATTATTAATATCTTTTAAAGAACATTCTCGCCTTGAACATCAGTCGTAAAACATTAGACTTGTTCACGGCAAGCGTGAGGGAGTAGGATTTTGTGGCTCAGCGTCAGCGGACTGTTTTTGGTTCGCTTATTTTGTGTTTTACTTTTAAAAAAAAAAAAAAAACAGCATGGGACATATATAGGAAGAAGCTTGTTAAGTATTCAGACGCATTCCGGTACATGATTCATTCATAAAGTAACTGTGTTAGGACTAGTAATGTCAAACAAAAATTAAGTACGAGTACGACTACGTGAGTACGTCTACGAAAAATAAAAATATTATATTTTTTTGCCTGATCAGTGGAGTCAGAGTTAACAAGTGTGGTAATCCTTAACGTATATTTGTTAGCTTATCTATTATTTAATCCAGCCTTTATATGTAGCGGCTGCATTCTTGCAAGTTTTATAGTAAATGTTCCTTTGTCTTGAAACAAACTGCTCGATCTATAATAAGTTTATGACGCTTCAACGGAATAAATTTACTCGATGTAATAAAACTTTAAACGTGCTATAAACATTTTTCTTTCCTGTTTTTCAGTTTATATCACTGTCTTGCAATACACAGATATGAACAAGTTTAAAGGATTACTCGCTTCTAGATCAACAACATTTGCACAGAATGTCTGTGTAAATCTCTTGACTAACGTGTGTAACAATTGCACACCTAGGTTTAGCAGAAACTTTCGGTCAACAAATGTATGTCTATTATCAACAAAACCTGAAGAGAACACAAACCATAAAACTGATGTTGAAGATAACAGAACTAAACTATCAAATTTATTAGATGAATCTGTATCTAAAACAAATGAAACAGAACCAGAATTTCCATCTGATCTAGTGGAAATAAAGTCTCGTATTTATAAACAGTCACAAGAAAGACTTTCGTTTCGACCAAAAGTTAGTCCTCTTAAGACTTCAATTATACTGTTCCCAGGACAGGGTAGCCAAGTTGTTGGAATGGGAAAGAATTTGTTACCGTACCCAAATGTAAAGGAACTGTATGACACTGCTAGTGAAGTATTAGGATATGATTTATTAGACATCTGTCTTTATGGACCAAAAAAGGAACTGGACAAAACAATATATTGTCAACCTGCAGTAATGGTGACATCACTCGCTGCTGTTGAAAAACTCAAAGAAGAAAAGCCACAGGTGAATAATGTCTATGATCAATATTATATATAAATAGTATATTCCATGTTCTTTGATTGTGTTTAGAGATCTTCCTTTGGCCTCATAAGCAGCAGATTAAAATCTATTTCTTGCAGAGGTACCAATCTTTGTGCTTTTACTTATTAAAGGATGGCCATTCTTTGGTGAAAGCTGCTATATTCATTATTAATTACATAATTAACTTGTGGGAAAATGAAATTTTCAGTGTTTCTTTGCACAGTATTCATGAGAAACTGGTAAAATTAATTTTTTCTCAGGGCGGCTCCAGAATTATAGGCTGGTGAGTTTGATTCCAAAAAAAATTCTCCTCAACTGAAAAAAAAACAAAACGAAAATGGCTCTTTAATACTAAATATTCTAATTTTCTTCTGTAAAAGAGTTCTAGTAAAGACTGACAGATTGTATGATCTTTTTTAGTGAAATAGTTTTATATTTCAGGCTGTTGAGAATTGTGTTGGAGCTTGTGGATTTAGTGTTGGGGAATATGCCGCCCTTGTATTTGCTGGTGCTATATCATTTGAAGATGGTAAGATCCAGGGGAGAAGCACTTGTAAACATACTAGGATTACATATCCATCCCAGAACATATAAAAAGCACCTAAATTGTGTGAATTATAAAAAAGCCTTTCGTACAATTTACCTGCCAGATCTACCTCTTTTAACGAAATGCATAATTTTTGGAATAGGTATCTATATAAGATACCCATTATTGGGTATTAATGCTTCATAGAAACAACATCATGCATATCTTGAGAAAGTAACAACCAATGATTAATATAGAACTAGATTTAGACCCTTGATTTTGTAAGCATCAATAATATTACCCTTACTACGATTAAAACAGTGGAGAGACTGTTATGTGTGTATCATAATAATTAGATATTTTATCTTTTCAAAAACAGAAAAATGTTGAGGAAAAAGTTTCCACTCATGATTCATGTGTATTATAAAAAAGCAAAACAAAATTTGGGATATCTAGCATATTTTCTATGAAGTACATCTTTTTTCAGCTTTAGAAGTCATTCAAATACGAGCGAAAGCAATGCAGAAAGCATCAGAGGCGACTCCTAGTGGCATGATGTCAGCATTTACCTTTCATGACAGTAAACCAGGTTTTGCCTGTCATGCAGCTAAAGAATATTGTCGTCAAAAATTAAAAATGGAGAATCCTGTGTGTGAGATAGCTAGCTATCTTTATTCAGATTGCAAAATTATCGCTGGCAATATTGAGGTTAGTTTTTATTTTTTTCTGTTTGCCATGAAAAGATCATGATACATACACATTTCGTGCAAATGAATGTTGCTCTGTAATATCTGTTTTGATAACAGACTCACCACTTGAGTTAACTTTTAAAGTAGCTGGGTGGCAGGTATATCGAAATTCGATACCAGCAGTAAATGCTGTCTTACTGAATGCACAGACATATAGCTAGTAATATCTGAAGATGGTATTCTGAATATCCCTCACTCCAGTGCTTACCGTTCCTATATAAAGACAATCAAATTTCTTATTCACAATATCTGACTGTATTCGTTGTGCAAGATGGTAGAGGCCTAATGACATATGCTTCCGCCAGTGATCGTTGGAATAAAATGTGTTGTTTTCTGTACTGTGTCTTATGTTATTTCTTTGTGTTGTAATTTGTGGCTCGTGAATCAAAATTTCATGATCTTTTGTTTTATATTGACAGGCTTTGGAATTTATAATAAAGAATGCAGAGGAGTTTGCTCTTCGAAGAATCAAGCGACTCCCAGTGAGTGGTGCTTTTCATACAGACCTTATGAGGTCTGCCAAGGAACCTGTTTTAAAAGCATTAAGAAACATTCATATTGACAAGCCTTTAATTCCGGTGTATTCCAATGTAACCAATCGATGGTACAGAAATCCAAAAGGAATTTTAGAAATGTTACCTAAACAAGTTTATGAGCCTGTAAAATGGGAACAGATTATGCATGCAGTTTATTCAAGGGAGATGGGCAAGGATTTTCCTTACACCTTTGAAGTTGGCCCTGGTAAACAGCTAGGAACAATACTGCAGAAAGTTAACAACAAAGCTTACCAACAATATGAAAATATTGAAGTTTAATGTGTAGTCACACAATAGTCTATATTACCAAATTTCACATTAAAAAGCAACTTTACTGTTGGTTTATTCATTGCATTTTGTTATTTGGTGTATTATCTGAGGTTATGGGTTGCCTTATAGTTGGATGTTGTTTTGTTTACAAAAACATCCTATGTCAGAGTGTTCACAATAAGTCCGGACCCGTTTTTTGCGTCTTGCCCTCGTTCTTGGGTTAAAGTTGGCTTATTGCCACTCGCCTTGTACGTGACAGTTAGTATCACTGGCATCACCTATTGGGAATACCAAGAACTAACAAAGCAAAATCACTTTATTTACCGTTTAGTAAAATATTTTTTTTTTACAAATACATAGATACTCTTTTTCCCTTTTCCTCAACGGAAAATGCTAATATCACCTAAACTTTATGTCGGGAATGAATAACTAGGTAAGTAGCGGACTCTAGTTAGTCAGTGAAAAGAAAATAAAGTCAAAATGAGGCTTTTATTTGAAGATTTCATTACAAGTAAAAATGGTGTCTAGTGAGTGGAAGAAAGATTCGCGTGTATCTTGCTCTGCTCCAACGTGCATAAACATCGCAAGAGAAGATGTACATTTATCATTTCGTAAAGAACCCGTTGATAAAGAATTAAGAGAATAATGGATTAGTAAAATTACATACGATCCTGGGTCAAATTCGGTGGAAAACGAATACTGTTTACAATTACGCAGTTTGAGAATTTGACCGAGTCATGTGATGATCAGTAGTATTATAATTATACTTTATTATTATTGCATAATTTTATAAAATATTGTAATTTCATTCATACTAATAATTAATAGCGTGATCATGTGGGGTCAAGATGATGGCTCCACCAAGTACCTGTGAATAGTCCAATGGTGTATTTGTAAAATATTACATAATTACATTAATCCAATTTTAATTGCAAATGTCAATTGCCAAATTTTTATCAATTAAACATATTATATACCTTAGACAGTAGTTATATTTAGTTCAATGGGTCATGATATGTCCAGTGTTCCATCTGGTAAGAGATTATTTGTCTCTTGATTTGAACCGATCTCTGTTAAATGTCATCCTCCAGGGATATTCATTCACTCGCTCTAAAAACAACATTCCTATCACCATAGGTCATCTTGTTTACTATTCAACTTCTTTTGCACGGGATGTCGCACTAACTGGTAAAGTGCAGTGTACTCTGTCTTGTATCTGTGCAAACTGTTATAGATGTCAACAAAAGATGAGCAATGTCTGAATATTATATTTTATTATTTATGTATATTGTGAATTACTTGTACATCAAAATAATCGTGCAAATAAATAGGATAATTTATAACTAAAACACTAAACATGTGTAAAATTGAAATGACTAGACGATTAAAACAAACCTGTGCCATTACACACATAAACATAATTACATGCCTATTTTTATCAGCGTTTTGCCCGAGTTCTTTATTTCCCAACTTAAATACAGACTGGCTTGTAATTATGTCTATGCTTGTAATTTAAGTTTGGTAGAGTAAATTTAGGGTCAAGGTTTTGGCTGCATTGCTTGAAGTACTTGCACTCCAAAAGTCAAAATCATAATACATCAAATACTTAATACATGAACATTAAATGAAATAGTCTACTTGTCTAAAAAATATCTGTGGGTGAAGGAAATATAAAAACATTTACTTTAAAAAAAAAATGCAAATTTTAGTGTCAAGTGTGTTCTACTATTTTGAGCCCACCTTTATTCAAAACAAAAGTAACCTGATTTCTTACAATATTGCACAATCTAATGAATGTAAACCACCACACGATTTATTATTACTGAATTCACATGCTAGCATGTGTGGCACATCCTGAATATAAACAGCTTTAAAACATACTGTATTGAAAAGGTACACCACAGACAGCTAGCAAGTCGATTACACTGACCGTAACAATTGTACCAATATTCTTTGGTTATGGAACTGTACTTCAAATTTTAATAAGCAGTATACTGTTCAACTCATTAACAGGTCATTTTCACAAGTGACAATCTTTAAGAATTTTTTTGGGGGAAAAATTTCAGTTTTGTCAAATCAATTGTTTGAATTTCATTGAGTAACCAGAACACTATAAAATCTCACTGAACAGACGAGTAGTCTACGGATCAGACTACACCTGTATTTCCCCAAATTCATATTATGTGTTTGCTAAGGCACAAGTGAAATCTTGGTGTTACATACTGTAATCAGTAATATTTAACAGATACTACATCTCCTCAATGCAATAAATGATGGAAAAAGCCCAACACAGGCTGTAAATAATCTCATCTTACTAAGCGCACCCACCAAGAGCAAAATAAGCTCTAATAGCAGAACCATACAAACTAACTAGCCTACAATTAACTAAAATATGGAAGAGTTACTGAAACAACAGACACAAGATAAATTGGCAGACATAGAAATTAAAAACTGGAAGCTAGGAGATTTGATAAAATTACATTAAAAAATTACATGCTGCTACAAAGGCATTATACTGCTTACTGTCAAACTAGCTATGCATGAACAACAGTGCCTCAAACCTGAAAATACAACCCCATGGTTTTGTATAATGTTCTAAAGTGCCATGTACCACATATAGTGCGACTCTAACCTAATAAATCAATATCATTCTTGAAAGTAATACAAGAATACCAATGTTTTTCACAAAATACGAGGCTTACAATCTAGGCAAAGTAATGTTCACAAGATACAGAGTGGTTGTGATGCTTATGACCTTCAAATAATTGTTCACTTTGAATCGGAATACTACTCCCTTTTATTTATGTTTACAGGTATTCTTTCTACAGCTGTATCTCAGTCACATGTGGAAAAACTTAACATCACTGGGGATACTAGAAACTACCACCCAAGTAATGCAGCTCGCGTGTGGCAACAGTCACTTCTAATGTTAGTACACTCGCACTAAATAACTGGCACAGCATAAAGTGGATAGTTGTTTTTCTTGATAACTCTAACACACAACTACTATTTGTTTCATAACGGATAAAGAATCATATGTTTGCAATAACTTTCGGAATAACAAAATAACCTCCAGAACAACCGTGATATGAAAGTGAAAATGACAAAGAGACCTAATTTGAATAAGTGCACTCTAAAGTTTCCAATACATAATTTCTCACAAAAAATGTTAAAAACCTGAATGGAAATTTAACACACAAAACAGCAAATTTGGGTTCTGTAATTTATCTGTGATCTACCTGGTGAGAAAGCTGTTTAAAATTCCACCCAGAGTTTTACGAAAAACTATGTGCTGGAAAAATATGAAATGATGTTTTGCATATTAGGTCTCTACCTCGTTTTCACTTTGACATAAGTGTTTTGGAGGATGTATTGCCTTTCCTAAATTTACAACAAAAATCGAGTATTTATCCATTAGGAAACGAGGAGTATGTACTATAGCTTTACATAAAAAAAAAATTTAATAGTATATTTATATATGGATAGTATATACATCTAACTATTTGGATTTTTAAGCACCATATATGATATTTAAATTGTGTGATGTGTTAAATATCTTTTCATAATAAAATATAAATGGATTTAAGTCTATAAATATAATAATTTTGGTACTCATATAACTTTTCGTTTCTCTACTTAAACTAAGCTAAACTATACTTTTTCTGAATGTGCTAACTAGTAAGTAAATTAATTAAGAGAAACAAAGAAGATACAAAAAAGCGTAGTGTCTAAAGGCAATTGTTAAATTTACAACTTTTATTAAGGTAACCATGTATGCATAAGTAAAACTATGCATCTCTCCCGAAAGGTGGCTACAATACAAGTTTCTTCTCTCTATTTGTAAAAACAGATTTCTCTATAATCCTGTTATTATTTCATGTCGCGTCTTCAAGCTAATAACCCCATACGTGAGACTTTAGCTGACAGGAAAGTGTGTAAAATGAACACAATCGGTTTGGGACATGCATGAAGGTCCAGTTCCTGAAACAGTAATACAAAGTATACTTCATTATTATTCAATCAGTTTGGTAGAGCTCAAAAGTAATCAATTGTCTTTTATATAACAAATAATTTAACTCTTACAAACGAAGCTTTGACACTATCTCAATACCTACATAAATCCTGGCTTCCTCTAGTAGATATATATCGAGTATTGCTGTCTGCAAACTCTGGTGATGTTCAAAGCTCTGATTTTAACCAAATTATAGTTTTTGTATACAGATGACCTAATTCAATTACATCTGAAGAATATAGCTATTCTGGATCAATAAAGAGAAATGAGTTCGAATACTTGTTTACTAAACTAATAGCTGGCACACAAACAGTAGTACTTTATGTTGAGTTCTGTTTACTCGTCAGTTTGTTTCAAATAACTCAACAACTAAGTATGCTTTAGTATAATTTTAGCAATAATTGCAGTTACATTTCCATTATCATATACAAATATATGCTTCAAAACTGGTATTTACAACAAAATATGTTGTGTTAAAGAACTTACTGTATCAAAATTTGAGCTAGTAACTTGAAGTACTGTTTAGACTCATGTTTTCTAATTAATTTTAAAATCAACAGCAACAGTGAGGATACATCAACAGTTCTTAACAAGTAAACTGCTAAAGTTTTGAATGTACACTGCATTGTTGCCAACAAAGATATAGAATTCTGCTTCGTTTCACATAGCTATCAATCACTAACCTGCTCTCCATCACTCCCAAAGTCCAACCACAGCAGCCGGTGACCATCGTCTGCTGACATCCGTAATTTTTCATATGGAAAACTCCATAATACCTTTGGTTTCTGTGGGTCATTTTCGGCATTCTTTTCTGATAGTGAAAAGCCAGTTTCATAGCTAAGTGTTAATTTCACATCTTTCCCTTGCCATGTAGCAGCTAAAAAGGAAAAATATAATGATATAACTACTGAAATAAACATAAACAAAGTACAGTAAATCATAACTGGATAAAAAACATTTCCAGTTTTTATTATCAGATGCGGAATTTTATGCAGAAAATAGGAAATTTTGTGGCAGACATGATTGAGTGTTTCATTAAATACCGTGTAAAGATATCCATTGAATACTGTCCCCTGCTCAAATACCTGTATGTAC
Source organism: Phoronis ovalis (assembly GCA_028565635.1). Lineage (NCBI taxonomy): Eukaryota > Metazoa > Phoronida > Phoronidae > Phoronis > Phoronis ovalis. The sequence goes on along the minus strand of JAOXYB010023714.1, from coordinate 1,818 downwards.
TTCCTTAACTATGGTAGCAGCAGTATGAGCCCCTGTTACAAGCACTCGGGACCAAGTGGATAAATCACGTTGTGTTTCTGTTCTAAACATATGAGCTTCAACGCCTTGTCTTGACCCAGTTCTTGTACCGAAGGTTGAAATCTCACTTCCTGTACCTGGGGCAACATGTTTGCCAGACTGGACAAGTCTACAAGAAATGAAAGTATGCGAGATTTTCTGAAAACTGCTATCTCCTTCTTTGGTAGATGTTACTACCAATCAGGCCTTTTGCATGCTCAATGCCAGAAAAAGATGTATATTAGTTGCCAATAGGATTGCATGCAAGCAATTGCTTTTTTGTGCATACTCACACTAGTAACGGGAATGAGGCACATAATGATTATGACTTGAACACAATGACAATTCTTAAATTTACCTTGTAGCAATAAGTGGATGTGATTGGAAGGGTATTGCCCACTGTTCTTTCGTTGATGGCACAGATTCAAATAGTAACACATCTTTGCTTGTGATGACGGTAAAAACAGGTTTCCATGTGGGATTTCCTTGTTCATTGTGAACCTATAGAACAATGGGAAATCTATACAAACATGCAAGAGTATTGACTTACATACTCACGGACAAAAAACAATCAAAACTGCTCTTGCCATGCAGTTTTCTGGGATCGGAGCTTGCTTCCATACATTTCACACTGTGGTAAAAAAGCAATTTACACTGTGCAAAAAGATAGTTAAGAAAACTATGCACTCCTGTGGCAATTCTCGCTCACAAACCTCATGTTAAAATTAGACTTTGTGTCATTATAGATCATTATAGTCAATTAAAGCCAAAGAAGGATAGAGATACTGTTGAGATAAGCAGTCAGTCACATTTAAATTAGCTTATATATGTCAATACTGAATATTAATCCGTGAATGTTGACAAACTATACTGCAGTACTCGCTCACTAACCACATCTAGGAGTAAATTTTGGAGTGCAGCTGATGGATCTGGTGATCCATACAACAATACTGTAGTCAAATGTGTACCCAGTAATGACAGTAAGACAAGCAATTAGTACCCCAGACACAAACTATGCAGGTGACTGCTTGAAGGTGTCTTCCCACCTGTTGGTCTATACCCCAGGAATAGGGATACTACAAGGCCTGTGTCTGGTGCACAGATTGGTCACATATTGTTTCCCTTGCTTAATAATTTTCTCACCTGTTCAGCTAACCACCCCATGTGTGTTACTTCCTGACCACCAGGTGCTGACTCAAGCAACTGATTTGCCTCATTTATTGCATATTCTAGTAGCAGGTTAACATTTGAATGTATTGAATTAAACCAAGCTGTGGCTTGATTTGCATCTGAGCCTCGTAGTACGCAAGTATTTTTCCCATCAGGCGAATGCAGTTCAAATGTTCTGTTCTCCACATCTGGCATTGTTAAATTTCGACATAGGTAACACATGCGTAGAGGAATTGATCGTTTTTCAGTCAAATTTTTATTTTCATCTGAATCGTCACCGTTCTTTAGATTGGAAGATTGTTGCTGTCCCCAACCAAGTTCACCCAAATTGGCAGCTTTGCGGAAATACGGAGTTACCTCCCTCAAGTACTTGACTACAATGAAACGAGTAAGCAGTTTCAGTGTTCTCCACAAAAAAATCATACTTGTTCAGGGCACCAATGAACTTTAGTACATAAACCTGTATTACGTATCAACATTTTATCTATCCATGTTTGGAGTTTACATAAATAATATCATTGCCCTCGAACATGTATACACTATTTTATGGAGAACACTGAGTTTTCACAAAATCTGATAAGTGTATTAAAT
>JAOXYB010023703.1:0-16458 GCA_028565635.1 Phoronis ovalis | reverse complement strand
ATTATTTGGATGCAATTTGAAAAAATTGGATTTTGTTCAGTTTTTCAATAATTTTTAATATTGCTTTTTAAACTTATGTATTTATTTTAAAATTTATATTTTGTTAATAAATTATACAATTCCAAAACATTGTTGTATTTCTATTTACACGTTTTCTTCAGTTCTTTAATGAGAAGTTGTATTATTAATACATATTGTTGTCGTTGTTTGTAAACTAGAGTCCTTCAAAGCAAATATATCCAACTACTGTTATATAAAATACAGCTCCGTTATTAACATCATCACACTTTAAGAATAAATTGCATGTGTTAGTTTCAAGATATTTTTAAAAAATACAGGGTCATCTATTTTGTAAGATTGCAACGTGTTTTCTCACATTGGCGCGCATAAGATGGCCGGTGAACGGGCAACCTGCTCTAGACTAGACTACTGAATATAAAATCATCAGTTTAAAATAATTATAATTTTTCTTGTTTCCCTCTTCAGTCTTTTTGCGCTGGTTGCTGCGTTTACTGCTTATTAAGGTTGACACGTGTACTTTACCTTCAAGGGACACTTCAGTGGAAATACATTTTTACAAAGAATATTTTTTTTTAATTCCAGCAATATTTTATCTCTTCACAAAAAGAATTATAAAGAACCACCATATTTAAATTTACCTGTTAAAAATAGACACGACCATTTATCTTATTGATACTATATATTTTTAGTAAAATATCAGCTATAATTAGAAATATCAAATAAAAGTACAGTTCAGCTAAGTGTCTTGCTGTATAATAACAACACGACAGTATCATTATGATTTCACTGTGGCTTCAGATCGTCATGATTTCGTGCAACATCACTTGTTATCAAAACAGCATTACAACAAAGACCGTCATGTATTAATGCGATTTATATGGGCAAATTTCATATTATAATTAAAATAAAGATTGATCATCTATAAATACTTTTGCCTCTCATCAAATTGCGGTTTGAGCTGGGGTTAAATTAAAAAAATTAGTTGCTTCAAATCTAATAAATAGGGAACAATTTGTTGTGACATCCATAACTACTTCAACAGAAGCTAATAAGACAGACGTACTACAGAACTTTACAAAAAGTGTAAGTATTGTTTTATGAATATTTTCGTATACCATGTTTATTGAACAGTTCATTAAGGTATCACATTTAGTTTTCTCATCCAGTTCAATAATAGTAAATCACTTTAATATCTTGCCTGACATTCCAATGAATTTTATCCAGTCACAAATTAAGTTATGCAAGCATACATTTTGAATATAAACTTACGTAAGTCTAAAATGATTTTTTGTAATCCTAAGTTTTTATTTTGACAGTATTCCTTTAAATTCTGATTAAAATATAAGTCTAACTTGTGACTTAAAACTTTGGTGTTATTTTAATTAAAATTTTTCTTGTTAAATGCACAACAATAACATTTAGAAATATGTAGTTTTGATTGGTTAGTATGCACATTCTGTCAAACACAACACTTGTCTAACTTTCAGTTTTGGACTAGCATTTATATATATACTTTATTGTCACAGTAACATATTTTACAAAGTACATGGACAAATACAGAAAACAAAAAAAAAAGCAACTAATAAACAATACTAAGTAAAACTACTAATATGTACTACAATATATGACTATACTATACAAATTATATGTGCAAACCACACATACTCATACATACATATACCCATGCATACCTGCGTGCATGTGTCCAAGTACATGGTAACATACACACACACGCACACACACATACACACATATACAAATACTTCTAATAATATATATAAGTACTGATATATCTAGTACAAAAATTGATCAAATAGCAAAGAGCACTATAATGATTACAGGGAGGACCTTATTTTGAACAGTTTAGATAAATATGTAGCAACTGCCAAAATCGAATCCCCAGTGGCAACTCTCATGATAGCAACAAACGCTTCTTCACTGCTCATATTTTTTAATACGAAATACTTCATGTAATGCCTCATACAAGTCTTCTAATTTGATTATATTTTGGGCAGATTGTCAGGACGTGCATCTCATCTAGATCTTCCACTGTCTTGGGGCAATATGCACAACACCGTTGTTCTATCGGAGTTATTGGCCGTGTATGTCTACCGAGTTCAATTTGGAGATCACGATTTCCAATCCTAAATTTTGCCAAAATTTTCATCAAATGTCTTGGCATGGCAACTGTTGTGTACTCTTCTTGTAATACTTTGCTTTGTTTTTAAATAATTTATACTGAAATGTTTATTACTGAATAATAACAAGAAATTCATAAGTTTCTTTTTATAAAAAAGTATGTTGTTTTATTCTTTCAGGACAATCAGAAAAGGAGAAGTTTAATAATGCTTAGTTTACTGGTGGTTTTTATAGCTGTTGCTGTGTCCTGTGGACCTTTAGAAGGTAACTCGCTTTAATTCTATATTACCTTTATTCAGGTCTGCGGAAATATAGAACAATTAACGGAGGCAAGTGATATGTTTCACGCAAATTGTAACTGTTGAAATTTCGATTTTCTTACGCAGTAATTATAAATTTAGCTAGTTAGAACTGTAACTCCACACGATGTTATAACTATATCAGGGACAATTAATGGTTTATATTTCACAAAAGCTGAAACAACATCTCTATACGTGATGTGTTAGTTCCAAGATTTTAAAAAATGCATGGTCATTTGTTTGGCAAGATTGCAACGTTCTTTTTCATATTGGCGTAAGATGACCACCAGACAACCTAGCTCTAGACTGCTGACTATAAAATCATCAGTTTAATACTTGTCAGTTTTCGTGTTTCCCTTATTAGTCGATTTTCATGCTGGCCACTGTTTTTACTGCTAATTAAAGTGGACACTTGTAGGGAAACCTCAGTGGAAATAGTTCATTTACAAAGACTACATTTTAATTCCAGGATTAGTTTACCTCTTGACAAAAAATTTTATAAAGAACAGCGGATATTTAAATTCGCCTGTAAAAACTACCTTTTATCTTATTGATACTATATTTTAGCAAAATATCAGCTATAATTATAAATGTTATAAGAAAGTACAAGTCTGCTAAGTGTCTTACTTTATAATGATAATAACACTGCTTTCCAAAAAATAAAACAACGCCTTCCTTCAATTCTCAAGTGTAATTGTTAACTTGCATTTTGAAGCTTGTTATAGCCACTGTTAGTGTTAGTAACTGTAAAATACATTTTAAATGTTAATCTATAAACTTTTTCAAAAATACGTTTCTGAGCTAATTTTTAAATACGTTATAATAAGATACTAGGTAGTGTTGCAAGAAAATGTAATCCGATTTTTGTCCACCGATTCGTCGAATCTCCTTATTTGAATTCCTGCATGCTTAACATTACTTTTACTCGTATAATACCCTGATAAAACAGGTAAAACATGTACTTAGTTATGGGGAGACGTGATTTTTGTTACTTGGAAAGTCAACGTTGAGTTGAGAAAGCTCTGGAGAGAAGCGGATCAATGTGCGACTGTGTAATCTAAATGTTTAATTCATTTCAGAAAATATTCAATCCGAGCGACAATTGCCAGCGAAAATTAAAGGTTTGTTCGAAGAAAAAGCGAAACCAGTTGGAGCTATTCGTGAGACGGAAGCCGAGATAAAAAAACATGCAAGCAGAAGTGCCAACACCAACTGTGCAAATTGCAGAATTAACAGCAGACCTCGATGATCTGAAGGCTGATTTGGCAGTTTTGGACGCCGAAATTACAAAAGAGCTCATGAATCTGGGTTAAACGAAAAGTATGTATAATAATAGATTGTTGCAAAGTTAAATATTAAACATAATTATTGCAACCTAAAGTCAATGTTGTTTAGCGTTTTAAAAAATATTTGTTTGTGAGTAGCACTAGCACATTGCGTATTTATAATTTACTTTATCCACTATTTAGTATTATTGATATTTTTCCACGATGTAATGCAACTCGGCAACTTCACTGCTGAAAAGGGTATGGTTGGATTGCGGAATAGAGTTTGTATGAGATCTTTCAACACAATGAATGCTCTATAATGATCCCCATGAGACTGTTATGTGGCTATTCAGCTTTAACAATTAATATCTCTCTACAAGGTATACGGTCACGGATATAGCCAATAGAGGCAGATTCATGATGTTCCGAAGGGTTGACAAGCTTTCAAATCAAATCAGAAATACAGCAAAACGTAGATATAACAGAACACTACATATTTTATGATTTCTTACTTCTCAAATTTTATGTTTTATCTTAGCTCCGTTTATAGACTAGAACCTTTTCGTTGCCCGTCAATCAATTTGAAAATACCGCCTAACTAAAAGTAGTCAATCATGGAATAATTTTCAACAGTCTGAATAAATCCATCCGTAATAGCATGGCATTATATAATATACTTATAACAAAAATGATATACAGGTATTACTTGACGTTGTATAACAATAGATGTATAACATTATCATTTCAATCAATAGCACATTATTAACTCGCCTTGCATGACCGGTACTCTTGTATTAGAGGTGGAGTGTTGAGGTTAAGGTTTCTCAAGTCTGGTATGTACGCATGAGTCGTTTCAGTTTGTATGATATAATATAATATTATGCATCTGTCCAAAAGTAAAATTGTGTTTTAAATAATTTATATTTATACAGTTAGCATGGCATTATATAATATGTGTTTACAAATACAACAATGTTTTATACACTATAATTCATAGTTAATGTACATTAACGAAATTTTACGTATTTCTAACATCCATGTCTTGATTTATACACCCTTGCTTATTAAAATTAGCCAAAAACATGCTAAAAAATAAAAATCTGACCTTTTGACCCATAAAAGACCTCAAAAATCATCAAGGTGACCTTTAGGTCACCAGATATCTTCATTTTTGAACGTTTTAAGACATTTTTGAAATTGACCTACTGACCTCAAATTGACCACTGGCCTAATTTTTGTATGGCCCCCTCCCTACTAAGTCCACACCTTAAGTTTGACACCCATAGCTCAAAGCGTCTCCAAGTTGTGGACGTTTCAAAATTGGAAGAAAAAAAAAGAAACAAAAAAGATACAATCTCAATAGGTTGCACTTGCTGTGCAACCAAATAAGCTGATATTTATAGGCTCTGGCACTCAGGGTACTTTTATCAGTATTATAATTACAATAAAGAATATTCCTAGGACGAAATAATTATGAACGCGTTATCGGAAATAAATATAACAGACTCCATCGATTTGACCAAAATAAAACATTTCCAACACACAGCTATTTATCATATTTGAAAATATCATTGATTTTATAGCATCACATTTATCAATAAAATCAATTTCTGTTTGTTGCTGTGATCATTTAATGGCATGCATTAGAACTGTAGAGGATAACACAAATTTTGTTTTGACAACATAAAGCTTATTCAAATGTTGAGGAAATAACGTAATGTTTCAAGAAAATTTGTTAATTTTTTCATTGTTGGTGTTTTTACACTGTGGTAAGTGCTGGCCTTTTATACATTTCTGTTGGCAAACTGAAATGATTTTTTGTGTTCTTTTCAGGGCGTAATTGTTTGTATCTATGTGTAACAAGCTGCTCTCTAAGACCAATTCAAATATACAGTTATGGTAAATTAATTACGGCCAAATTTATTTAATATGTTCAACTCTTCATTGAAAATTACAACTGTAGCATATTTAGCGCTTTAATTGTTGATATATATATATATATATATTTATTTTCTATAGGTTTCGGTGTTGTTACACAGATTGATGGCAGGACTAGCGGAGAATTTCATTCAAGGAGTCATCCAAATCAGTATGCTAATAATCTAGATGAAAGTTGGGTAGTTACTGTGACGGAATCAATGGCAGTACAGCTCTCATTTTCAAAATTGCAATTTGGTGGTGGAGATTATTTATTGGTGAGTGTATATGTTCTTAGCCTGAATTTGTGCTAGTAGATGGGTATAGCAAAATATATTACTGATTTGTCAACTCACAACTTTACCGTTATCCATTATTTCAGCTCACTGATGCGTCTTCCAATACTCAACTGAAAAAATATACAGGAACCACAGCTACCCCTGAAGTAGTGTCGTCTTATTCCAACCAATTACGGGTGGATTTTCATTCGGATGGTGGGGATACGGATAGAGGGTTTTCTCTGATATACAGTGAAATACAACCACCGGCTACTCTGCCACCTCAACATGCAGGTATGTGCATATATTGTATATACGTAATAAATCTCGGAAAATATTATAATCTCTAATTGTGGCCGGTCTTGAACAAACGTGTGGGATAACTAGCGGTATCATTGATATTTACAAATGTGGATGTACAATGTTTTTTCTCAAAAAGATAAGTAATTGAAATTATTTTCTTGCATTAATAGACTGTGGCGAAATTAACTAAGTTTCATAAAGACAAGTTCCAGTAGTATCTACTACCCAGTATAAAGTTGCTTTGGACGTTTCTTTGCATTTAAGTACACATACTGCCGTAATTGCATTTTAAATGATCATACCAATTAAATGATGAAACCTCCCTACTGCAATACTTATATATATATATATAGTTTATCCTGTCTTTTCTTTGCTTTAGTTGTAGGACCGGTACAGTACATTACTAGTGGACAAGACTCCGGTGTCATTACATCCCCTGACTATCCAAATCTTTATCCACACAATTACAACTATAACTGGGTTATAACTGCGCCAAATGACAAAGTTGTATCTATGTCATTCACAGAATCTATCAGCATGGAGCAATGTTGTGATTATGTGGAAGTATGTTTAAAATCACTATTTAATGTTCTTTAGAAATGTTACAGAAGAAAGGGGATTGGATCGCATGATGTAGTAGTTTTTATCATGAGTAAATTAAATTTCGAATCTTGGTTGGCTCAAGGACACGATTGGTCTACTTGATACGTAAATTTAGAATAATTGTATTTCCATCCCAGGGAGAGCACTTACTGTAGGTTTCCGAGTTATATACAACATACAGGTTTGTGATGCGGTAAAATGATGTCAGAAATATATGTTATTACGAGACATTGAAGGGGAAAATGGCTAGGGACCACCGCTTAAAAGAAATAATATTGCCTTTTCACGAATCACAAATGATAAATTCCTGCAAACGTGGGTCACGAAAATAATATAACCCTTTCCCACCTCAACAATAATTACTGTATATAAACAGGTTGTACGCAGTACTAATAGCGGTATATTTGACGCTCCTAAGAAGATAATTATACAGCAAATTATTCAAAATGGTTAGAGCGTACTCGAGGGATTTTCGATGGAGAGTGATATATCATATTTTTATTCAGCAAAATACTGTATCTGAGATAGCAGAACATCTATTTGTTAGCACATTTTTTGCATAAACGAAAATTTATGCAACGCTATAACACGAAAATAAAACATAACGTTTATCACATTGCACGGACCAAAATCAAATTCAATGATTCCCACAGCACGAAAATAAAATATCCCTTTCACACCTGTAGGAAAATAAGTCTGCCCCCGCTCTATCTACCTGAATAGTCTGATGACCCCTATCCCTCTAAATACATAAACTAGTGCTTGTGTGTGTATATATTTATGTATACGGAATTCAGGATTATGTGTTTCCCCAGCAATTCCCTGACAGATTAAGCTGATGCCCGGGGGGTACTTCCTATATCGGTCTATATATACATGTGCCGCCCTTCAGGGTCGCTTTTTAGGCTACCAGGATATTTCAGGGTGGGTATTTTCACTTCTGGATATTTCAGGGTGGGTATTTGACGTCAAGGGGATATTTCAGGGTGTGTTTTTTTAAAGATATTTTAGAGTGGCATAGTTGTCAACTGTCACGCATTTCGGTCAAAAATATTTTTTTTGAGATTTTATGTTCACGTCTTGTCCCTTATTTGGACGTAAGAGTAGGATAGAAGTGGAAATGACCTTTTTTTTCTGCTTGTCAATTTTTTCTGGCAGCACGGAGACGATTTTTTGGAGCCAAGGATATTTCAGGGTAGGTATTTTGTCAATTCCGGAGATATTTCAGGGTCCGGGTTTGGACCCCTGGACCTCACACCCCCTGCCTCATATAAAAGAGAGTGCCCCCCGGGAGCTGATGACGTCAGAAAAATCTGAGTAGCTGTCACAAACCAGTATTTAGTACCTTATCCGGTGTGAGCATAACTCGGAAACCTACTATAAAAGAAATGTGGATAATTTTTCACGTTCAGCAGTTTTGACCAAAAAGGGTATGGTTTTAACCCTAGTCTTGCTTAGAGTCTGTTTAGGGTCCAATTTTTGCGGAGAGTCTTTTTTATTGCTGTTATTCGAAAAATTTCTTGTCAAAAATTTCAGTCGTAGATAGAGTACCAATTTCGGCATAGGTCAGACTTGTTTAGAGGATTTTTAGATAAGTCCATTAACGAGCATGATTACCCACATTTTATTTGAGTGGACCTCCGGGTTTTCATATCCTGTCACTGTGGGTTCACTTATATTACCACTTGTACTGCATATCATCAAACATTGGAACTTTTTAATGTATGCGGAACAGTGTCATACATACTCATAATTAGTAACATTTTTCTTTGAAGATTTTTGACTATAAACATAACGTATCTGCGAGCCTTGGGAAATATACTAACACCGGATTACCAAACGGAGTGACGTCAAAGACAAACGTTGTCCGCATTTATTTCCATACAGACAGATTTCTTCGTTATTACGGATTTTCTCTAGAATGGGTCATAGAGGAACCAGCAACAACAATATTAGCAACCACTGCCAGCACGCAGTTGGAATTGGGAGGTAGACTTATAACAGTGTAATATAATACATAAAACGCTTCCAAAAAAGTGAAAATGCGTTTCAAGATTTGATTAAGGACTTTTTCAGTTTCACTTATTGTGCAGGAGAAATGAAGCAAAAATTATCCACTAAGCATCTTTTCAAGACACGTGTTTAGAATTCGTTTGTTCTTACGAATGTAAAAATTCGAATTGCAACAAAACATATATAGTTTTAAAAGTAATTTGGGTAATCATCCCCATTGCTCAATAGCACCATGCACTTACCTTAATTAATTCAAAAATCATTGAGCTAGAATTTCATTACTAATCCAACACAGTTCTTAAATTAATTTTCAGCTATTATTGGAATTTCTGTTGGCGGAGCAATTGCAGGTATTCTGTTCATTCTGTTGATGATATGTCTATGCATATATTGTAATCGGAAATTAAAAAGCCGAGAAAGGAAAGTTTCACCTACCGCAGCCAATAAGTACCAGACTCAAGAAACAGTATCAATGAGGCCCAGAACAGCTAGAGCAAGTTCAAGACCAAGCACACCTAGTATAAGAATGACACCATCCGCCGTAGACAAATTTTCTACGTCAAGAGCGAGTTCTCCATCAAACACACCTAGTATAAGAAGGGCACCGGCCACGGTAGATGATACAACGCCTAGCCCTAGTCCACGTATATCATCGGCAAGAATGGATGTTCGACCTAGATCTGCTCGACCAGACACTGTCCGAGGTGCAAACGGGCATCTTACACCTATCAAAAGAACTGCACCCACGATACGCTCCCGAAAGATGAGCGATTCCGATGATTCAGATTCGGAACCAGATAGAGAAGCCAGACCATGTACACCTCCCAATGCTTTGCCAGATTCTCGACCCACATCAGCCCGCCTCCTTACTGGCACAAGAAGGCCAGCCTCTCCAGCACCATATCACAACAGTTCTAACACTGCAACTATGGTGAATGAAGCACATAAGGAGCCAGATAGATTTTCCTTTCCCCCTCTACCACCAAATAGTCGCTTACCGCCACTTCGTGGTACACAATTACCATCATTGGACGACTCATCCCAGTTTCCACCTAGAAGGTTAGATCCTATAAGTCAGATAAGTAAAGATCCATTTAACACAACGTTGTCCACTTTTCCTGAAATAAATAACATTCCCAGGGTAAGTATCACTGGTGATACACCCAGAATTGAAGTCACTGCTCCATCTCCAACTGGTGCATACTCAGGACGTGGGGGTAGATGGTAGGCTTTGAGCTTTTGGTGTCATTGAAACTAATTTATTCAACAGTTGCCATTGAGTTTGCGCCTCGCAATATAACGAAGCCAAGCTTGATAATGAGGTGATAACCATCAGTTGACATTAATTTAATTCGTTGGGTGCAGTACGACATTTTGTAATGGTACCACAATACGAAGCACATATATCAACCAAATGAAGTCTAGGACTTTGTGCTTCTATATCAGTGGACAGTTTCACCAGTTGTTTTACAAATTTGAAACGATGCAATAATGCTGAATATATTTATAAACATATTAAGTAAAATGTATGTTTAGTAAATACTGTTATATAGTCTTTATTATATAGAATATACGCCAAATTTTCAGTCAAATTTTAAAGGTGTCGATTTGCCAACTAACATTTCTTCTTTTATTAGTTTACTTAATAAATGGTACTAGACCCGCCCACAACCTAAGGGCTTATCGGAAATCACTAGAATCACATAAATCCAAGTGACTAACATCGTCCATATCGCACCCCCGCCCACAACCTGAGAGCTTATCGGAAATCACTAGAATCACATAAATCCAAGTGACTAACACCGTCCATATCGCACCTCTGCCCACAACCTGAGAGCTTATCGGAAATCACTAGAATCACATAAATCCAAGTGACTAACACCGTCCATATCGCACCCCCATGTCCATACCTGCGTAAAAAGCACAAGTTCGTACAAACTTTATATAAATAAGAATTTCTATAAAGTATCGAACGTGTAAAGTTATGACACTTGTGGGAAATTCACTCTAACTTGTACAGATCGAGCTGGGAGAAACGTTTTTTTGAGAATTCCTATTACTGCAGAACATTTACCAAAGTTCACCAAAGGTTATAACAAATACGCTAACATTCATTTAATATCACAATATTCTAATTTATTTGGAAAACAATTTTTAAATAACATCACATAAATTTGTGCACACAGTTAGATATGTTCACTCACTGGCAAAGCAATTTTACAATGAGACAGAAAGCTCCCAGGATTTAAAAGCACAAAATATTCAAGTGGAAGAAGACCACATTACACATCATAATGCTTGAATGATCATTATGCATGTTAAAGCTTGGTGTGAAAATGAAAAAGTGTTATTATTTAGAATACACAGTACAACAGGATAGATTTCTAAAAAATTCAGTGAGCAAAAAAATATACCATTTTATCTGATTATTTAAAAAAAAATGTGGAATATTTTCACTATTCCTCGTTGACGGCATCTATAATACTTTCTACACTCTTTCATGGCTTTGTGTTTTTAATGTTTGCAATGATGTCAATAACCACAGAAAAGTGTGAAGAGAACTATAGACACCTCAGAAAAACAAAAACTTGCACAACAAAACTGCCTCCTACATATTATCACATTTAACTGATGCACATGATTCTGGAAAGTACAATTTATTGGCACAGTCAAAGACAATACTGTTACTACAGTAAAAGACAATACTGTTACTGGTACACCTTAAAGGAAGCAAATATAGAATTCTGGAATGTAATTTTCACATATCTAAGAATAATATCATTAATGGAATTTGAACAAAACAAGGAACGACGACAATAATTTTTGTTTAAATTAGTGGAATACATATCTCATAAGGAATTATGCAATTTAATTATTAAATATATGATTACACTGCAAGGAATACTTGAGTAAAACATTAGAAATCTATATAATTTTGAATACACTCTGTTGAAAGCATAAATATAATATGTAATATCACAGTTAAATATTATAGCCGTTCGATAATGCTCATCCAAATTATGCTATAGTTAAAACAAAAACGTATAAAATTCAATAACAAAACAGGAAACATTTAAAGATGAACATTATCCAACCTCTACAAAAGCAAAATTTATTTTGATTCAAATGATTATTTGGTATCGCAAAGTAAAGCAACACCACGTAAGATCCAATGATCAGGATCCTTATTTGTTCTCAAAAACAATGGAAAGATGTATGTTAGATCCGTGCGGCGTGGTTTCTTGTACACTGGACATTCATACATTGTATTTGTCTTCTGGCGCTCTGTGTTTATGGCATATACATGGGCAACTGGTAAAGGTGTGTACAAAACTTTAGCAGAAGGTTCTACCAAACGAGCATTACGACGATCCCAACCAGCACCATCCAGGTAAAGACCATGGACATAGACACCTGCAGAAGAATAACAATTAAAAAAGTTATAAATAAAAAATGGTACCAACACTCGAGGTCAACAACACTGATGAAGCCATCATGATGGTAAAAACTTTGACTGATGCTTAGAGTTGTTAAATTAAAAATCATCAGCCTCCCTCAACCCTTGTAATTCCAAGTAGTTCCAACCATAATCAGCTTTCCACTCCATAATTGAAGTTAACTTGAAATGATAATTTTTTCTATCCCTTTTTCTATCCCCTTAGCAGAGCACTGCTACCTCAAAAATTATCATTTCCTTCAGATCCTCCTGCGATATTATTTTATGGAATAACCCTTGAGCTATAATCCACTTTACTGAAATGTAGTATTTTTTAGAATATGGCACTTTTCGTAAAAATTTTAATTGTCCATAACTGATAAACTGGTATTCACTACCTATTTAAAATAAAAGTAAATGTTTCTATACAACTTTTTAGCAGCTGCATTATATAGTATATTAACATGTATCTATATTACTAAGAACATTTTAAAGTCTCATACCTTCAGATGGAGCAGAGGTGACATCTTCTTTCATCATTTTTGTCACATCATTGGCAAGAATGACACTATCTAAAGCCCAGCCTTTGTGTGCGCGAGTGATCTCCTGTCTCATGGCCGTTAGGAATCCCTATAATTTGAGACATATTACTTAATTATGATTAAAGTTAGCCACAGTTCCAATTACTGTTTTCAAAGTTATTTGCAATATGGATGCAAGATCACTAATTGAGGGGATTATATCCAAGCATGGCAAGTCGGTCAGTTTCCTGTGTACTTCTCACTAATTCCACCAGGTGGTCTGTCCTTAGAGCTAACACAAAAGTTAATTGGTTAAGACTGCATGAAAAATCAGAAGAAGCATGAGACATGATTATCTTTATTTGTGACTGAACAGAATTTTCTGCGAAGAGTTAGCCTATGTACTAGAAGACAATATGTTGCTACTGAGGTGGATGGCAAAATCAATTGTATCCTTAGGCCATATATCTTTCGACTATTTAATAATAAATTCAATCTATACGAAGTCACACTTTCTGTTCTTAGAATATTAGAACATAGAACTCACACTAAATTAACGCAGTGAAACTGCTGTTACACTTCTTCTTTATGTAATCTGTAAAACTTTTTCTTTATTGCATTGAAAATGGTTGTCAAACATTTGCAACTAACAAAAAGCTGTTATAAAAGCAAATCTTCCCAATTAAATCAACTCGAGATGACAAGTAAACTCTCTATTGTGTGCACACATGTCACCTTGTTATTTGTTACCTACCTGTGGATTGAAAAAGCCAGTCATCCAGAAATAGTTAGGACGACCATCAAAAATCCAGGAGTAAAACTGGTTATTTCTTTCAAGCAAGTCAGTAAACCAGAAACCAAGGGTAGCAGATTCCCATGATATCTGAAATGGAAAATACATATATCAAATCATGTGGCTTTAAAATCTACACTTTGAAATAATCTACCAATTTTTCTAAATGCCATCAACTGCACATTTTAAAATGAACTGCATATAACAAGTGCTTCATAGCCTACAAACCTTCTTCCAGAAATTGGGGACACGGGCATCGAACATATTGTCGAGGGCATCACGAAGGTTTTCGCTCATGATGATTGTTCCGTCGATGGCAAGCTTCAAGTCTTTCAGGGTTGTACGGACAGCAGAGATCACACGCTGCATACGATCTACTTCTTGTTTTAAGAAAATGTTTAAGGGTGATAAGTGACCCATTTTCTTCAAGCGGTCTTTCACCTAAAATATGAAAATTAACTTGTTTACCCAATTTATATCCATTTTGAACAAGCTTACAGCAAAGTGCATGTAATGATATTTAAAAGTTCCATGCCATTACTTATTATTGCAAAAATGGGTACTTTAGTGGTTAATGAATTCACAAAGGTAGCTAGTGGCATCTAGCAAATTGCACTTGTTGAAATCTTTACCTCATGAGGAACATAATCCTCCGGCAATTTCTCCAACATATCATCTGCTAATCTGTACACAACACTTTCACGAGTTTCTCCACCACCACCACCAGAATCCTTTGGTTGAATGTTCAGGATCTCATTCAACATGTTAGCAGCTGTGCTAGCCTGGTAGGTAATATCAGCATTGGGATGTAAACCAAATGCCTCAGGTGTGTCACTTAATGGTAAGTTGTCAATTGCTTCTCTGTATTCAGCGACAAGCTTGCATTTCGGAATTTTATACCCTGAAAAGTGTAGTATAAAATTGATAAATCTCCCAGTGGCGGGTTAAGGCTAAGCTGGACCCTTGTCACTGTTTAAATAAAAATTTGTGAAAAATCCACATTACATGTTTTTCACTCAAAATAGATGTTTTCTAAAACTTTAATTCAAGCTATTTCATAATGGCATTTTCAAACTATTGTGTAAAATGTATGAAATTTACTTAGCATTTAATTGCACCCTACAAAAATCAATAGGTACATCCTAAGGGAAAACCCAGTAGATCAAAATTCGGGCCATGTAAGTATATTTTTAGCAAGTAATCGATATTCCCATAATTTGTTTTTGACCATTTTTAAATAGCACGAGGGATTTTGGTTATATAACCAATTTAGTTTTTTTAGCAAATAAAAAAATACCCATTTTTAGACATTAATTAATAACTCAAAGATTATTCACGGTATTTACAATTCGGTCATAACAAGTAATGGAAATATCGTTTACTTCTTAAAAACGTAGTTAGCTCCAATTTAGATCCCCAGGATTTTGCTGTACCTTATGATTTCTATGAGTTGTCATACAACATTAATTAAATTTTATGCATTGCACACACAAATCTAAAATATCACTATACCATAGCATGAACGTTAAAGTTTCACAAAAGAATTATTTTGTGTGAAAAAAATGCAATGCGGATTTTTCAAGAATTTTTATTTAAACAGTGACGAGGGTCCAGCTTAGCCTTAAAGCTTAGATTGTGTAATTGTTTCTGTTTATTAACCAAACTCCTTATGTTATAAAATTGAGCCCTCATCTACTTAGTATTGACAAAAAGATCCTACCTGCATAATAGAATATTGGATCTATTTTCTCTCTTATATTCAATCTTACCTATATAGAACTGGAATTTCTCTGAGAACATTGGTTCACCAAACCATACTCTAGCATATGTGTTCAAAAGACGTTTATCATAATCATCGGTAACACGACCACCATATTGGACTTCACCAATCATGTAACGTATAGTACTCCAGGATACTCCCTAAAATATACATCTCATGAATAAAGTATATAATTTCACATCCGCTTGTAAAATATTTAACACTGTGCAACCCCTGTATGTCTTAATAATGTCAAGGAATCTGATAAATGCTATTAGTGGAGCAATAAATAAGTATCTAAATGCAAGTTATTTGAACCATGAGCTGACCCATTGTCACCTACCATCAGCTGACACATTGTCACATCTACCACCGAGCTTACCACAGTTCATCTACCAGTAAAATACCTTTTTAGGGTCCATATCATCCAGATGGTTCTGAACAAACTGCACGGTAGCTGTGAAGTCAGACTGATTGAACTCGTATGGAATATTCCAACCAATGGGTCCAAATTTACGTCGTTCCTGTACAGTGGTATGTAAGAAAGCCACACCATACAACAGGGGGCGCCACTGAGGCATGTTGCTAATTTCAAGTTGTTCCTGAAATAAAAAATATATCTTAATGAACACTTGTGCTTACTAGCAAAGATTTCAATATCAGAAAAATACATTTGTGACCATTAGTAGCCACTGATGGAGATGGGAAATTAACAGACCAGAGTTCTATAGAAGCAATGTATAACACACTAGAGAGACACAAAATGCATATTTTATTGGTGTAAAAAAAAAATTATTTTACAAATTTTAACAATTCTTAAATAAAATGTGGATTCACCAAACAATAATGTACTAGCATATGGTTAATTTAAATTTATTGTGATCTTCATTATCATGCATGAACAGGCAAATGATTAGTCTCCCTTAACATTTTACCACACAATTTGAGTTGTGTTATCAAAACTAGTTTCTTTTTTCAAGTAATAGTGAACAAGACATTTGTCATGTCTAATGCCCATCCAATGTGTATGTTATTTTTTTAACATTATTGTTTTTTTACATTAGAAAAAAATATAATACATCATGCATTATAATCTGGTTTATCATTG
>JAOXYB010023692.1:0-16460 GCA_028565635.1 Phoronis ovalis | reverse complement strand
ACACACACACGCACATACACACATACATACATATATATATATATAAATATATATATACAAAATGGGGTGTGCGTCAAATTATCCACTTGAAAAGCTGCATATGCATATTTTAATGATGAGACAAAAGGTACCAAACACCTTGTCATATTTAATCTTAAATGTCTGTGCATGATAAATACTGCTACAATAATTATAATCAGCAAATCTAAGTAGGCTTCACTGAGAGGAAGAAAAAACTACACCTGTGCCTTTATGAAAGTTAATTAAAATTAACTTTAAAGTAAATTTCTAGATGAATTAATATCAATTCCATATATAATATTTCAGCTTATCATCAGGTTTCCATCAAAGTAATTAATATTAAATTTGCTTTATTAGAAAAACATGTTTGGCACCAGTTCAATGATTATAAACAGCACTGATAAAATAACTTTACCAAGCTAAAATATACAAAAAAAGTTTCTGCAGTGACAACATCACAGGTAAATGATCATGTTTCCGGTACATTTTCCTGTTATATTTTTTTATTTTTATGCAAATATCTTAGAGACATTTATCCGTGACAACAAAGCAGACATAAAAATTCAATTGCACATTTAAATGTTTATAGGTGAAACTATAAAACCATGCAAATGACAAAAGATGTGTTATAAATTTTTTATAACGCTTCATAAAAAGCCTGTGGACTTGAAGTGCTGTGAGAATTGAAAATCTGTTGATCAATAAATGTTTTCTATTTCAGCAATCAAAACATTTATTTCCATCTAATTAAGTACAAATACATGCATTGCAAAATTTCTTAACTGGTACTGATAGATCACCTGGGAATAAGCACACTTGAGCTCATAACTGTGCTCGAAGAGAAAAATCCAAGAAATTAAAGATTTCTGGTATCTATATTTTTCTGTTTCAGAATAGATTTCATGGAAAAGTTTCTTCAAAAATTATAAAGTTTACTCAAGCCTTTCAAACATGCATGCAAACACACAAATGCAAAGTCACAGTACAGCCATATCATTGGTTGTACAATAAACTGTATAAGTGCATATACTATTTCACCTGCAAAAGAGCACAAGTGATGTCACCACAGTTTCTGTTTGAATATAGTTCAGCAAGCCTTATATTTAGTCATTTTTCCATTTTCATCCCCGCCTTTTTGTCCTTTGCACTAGAAATTTTGGATGTAACTGTTAGAAAAGGAAGGGATTGAAAGAAAAACTACTTTTTATAATGATATTCACCGAAACCTGATATCAAATAATTATACGATTTTTTTCTGAGGATAGTCTTTAAATTAGATTAGCAAAACATTTTGGTGGTTTTACCAGCAAAGAAATTAATTTAGAGTATGATACCTAATAATTTTCAATTTTTTGTTCAATGCTTGGAATCTTTCTATAATTATTTATTGTACCACAGAAGTGAATATTAAAATTGTGACCTTACGTCATTTGAAATATACATTATGCATGCAAGACCTGATGATTATACTCTTTTTTGTACAAAAAATAATTAGTGGTATAAAATCCTCACGTTTGCAAGGCTAGTGCCTGGATGATATAAATCTAGTTTAGTAATCTAGTATATATATGTAAAAGTATAAATTCAAAACTGCAAACTATGAATATAGTCTAATTGAACTTAAATCGATAAACCTCCTTTGCATATTATTAAAACATCACGGAATGAGAACCAACTCAGCAAAATTCTCAGAAGACTCATCTAACAGGAAAGAAAATATCAGATAACAAGTTTGTCAGGAACTAATTAACTGCAAAAAACGTTATTAAATGATGCAAAATGAAAACATTGATGGCATATAAATTTGAATTGCATCCAATATCTAACATGGTATGAAGTTTGGAAGCAACCTTACAAGCAATAAAATATGATATTTACTAAAGTATAATCTACAACAGACAACAGTCAACAAAATATTGTTCTTTTATTATTTTTTATGTGTGGTAATCACCGCGTAAAATAGCAATAGGAAATCAGTGTGAATTAATGCCAGAGCGACAATGAAATCTTTTTCATATTCGATGTTGTCACATATGTAACCACTTCATGTCAGCATAGGAGAGCTTGTATAGTTGTGCGCCCAGCAGAAGGTGGTAAAGTAATAGCTAGCAAGCATAAATTTGTCCACAGTAAAGGCATGTTATCTCATGAATAAAGCATGTTTGAGTTTGTATCACTGCATCAGTGGTTCCTCTATTGGGAGTTCCTTATGTTTAAAAAAAAATATCAGAGATAATAAATTAAAGAATGAGCATATTAATTGTTAACAGAAATAAATTGATGAACATCTATGTTCGCTAGTGACATTTCAAATGTTGTATGAACATCCGACTCTTTTGTTGGTAACAAATTGCATGCCATTCATTATTTTTTAGATCTATAATGCAACATTGTGCCAATCAGAGAAACTCTCGACATGTAGTGGAGTTCTGGACTGATCGAATAATGTTGAGAATTCCATTCTTTTTAACATGCAATCATGGAACCATAATCTTCACACCTGACTATTGGCAGCTGCAATAAGACTGAATGAATCAATAATAATATTAATCTTCAACAGACAAATACCAGAAGGAAATTAAATTTTAACATAATCAATAATCAAAACTAAGAAACATGCCACTTCTAGGCGTTACTTCACTATAGATTACTTATATCTTATCGGTAAATTTGAATATGCCCATTTTTCACTGAAAATACAATTGTGCAAAATAATGAAGTCTTATCAAGTCTTATCATCGGAAGTCGGCGTGATGTTATTGGGCACCAACTATTCTCAGCATGGACAATTGTGTATACTTTTCAAACATTTATATGCAATGTAATTTGTCTATATAGCTGGTTCCCTTTTTCATATGAATCTCCAATAAAATTTATTTCTGGAATCTAGTGAAATTAATTGGTTAAATTACAAAAAAAAATTAAATAAAAATCTTCTTGCATGTAGTTTCTATTAACCCAATCGGAGTTATTAAAGTTGCAGTGGTAAAGGCATATGTTTGCTGTTTCTTGTGCTATCATTCTTACTACATGCAGGCAGGTATTTCCATATCATTCCTCAGCTTGTTCACTAGTTAAGTAATTAATGAAACAGGAGCAATCAATTTCATTAGAGTACACATCTACTCCCATTATATCACATCTAGTCATAAATATTTTTCATCCATTATTGGTCTATAGTCTAGTCTCCAAATTATCCCCCACAGTTTGTTTCTCATCAAGTGTTTTTACTGACTTTACATATTTCTAAAACATTTTCTGTTTACTGTTTTTATGAACAGCACCATTTTTCTATTCTCTACCAATGCGGAAATCTAGGGTTCTCTACTAATTTCAAATAACTTTAGTAAAACCGTGATAATGTATGAGGATCTAATGATATTAAATAGTCAAAGTTTAGTCCTTTCATATTTTTTTAACAAATCCCGATGTTGAGTGCCAACTTTCTTTTCACAGCAGCTCAGTTATATTGTGCAGGTAGTAGGCATGGTTACCTGTGGTTTGTAAGCTCTGAAGCATAGCAGATTCCACAAACTAGACATCTGTTGACTTTAAAAAAATATAATCCAACTATAATTGGCATTTTGAATCAATTAATTTAAAGATATATTTTTCTATCTAGGAGTAAAACGAAATGTTTTGCAAATACATGCACACTCCAGTTATAAAAACGCTGCGATATAGTCCTAATAGCCTACTTTGAAAATGTTTTTGCACAAAATTTCTTTTCTGCATTTGCGTGCAGCTTAAATTAGTTTTGCATTACTTTGGGTAATGGCACATATAGTTGGAAAGGTAGTTCAAAGAACTTTAATCTAATGCACAGAGAGCTATAAAGCAGTTTTCTAAGTTTAAATCTTCACTTGGACCTGGAAGAAATGTAATCATCAATTGTTTCAGTAAAAAATATGAAATTAATTTTTGTTAAAATAAAATTTGCAGTCATAAAGTGCATGTGTACCAACATTTATAAGAAACAATTACAAGAAATGTAATCATCAATTGTTTCAGTAAAAATATGAAATTAATTTTTGTTCAAATAAAACTTGCAGTCATAAACTGTCTGTGTGTACCAACATTTATAAGATAACAATTCTTTGCTATTATTTAATATACAGACATTTTATTATAATTTATACCCAGGTTGGGTCAATGGTTATGAACTGGTATTTATGTAAGATGTACTTTATCACATACGCTGGGGTTGACACTTGGAAATACTGGTTACATAAACACAAGCACAGGACAAAAAAAGAATACTAAAGGAAGGCTGAAAAAACATCCATTTGGCCAACTGTCCAGTTCTCAAAAGTGCCATTTTTATTTAAAGACATAATGACAAAATATTTAAGCCTTTGGTGTACATCTTCATGTTGCATTCAAAATTAATAATACCCTATTGACTGACATGTCAAAAAGTTGCACTTTCTTGCCAAGAAAATACCTTAAACTTATTAAGCATGTTATGTTGCTTCAACACACCTTTTGTTTATAAATGTATATGCATACCCAGTTTTTCCACAAATGCCAGCCCCAGGAAGTTCATGGGTCAATGACCATCCCAGTTGGAGTTCAATCAGTAAAAACTGGTAAAATATGAAACTACAATTGTCATACTCCAAAAACATATTAAATATTACTATATACCATTTATAGATACCATCTTGCATAGTTATTGAAACATAAAGTGCACAAGCAGAATCTCTACATTAATGTATAATGGTGCTGATGACATGCAGCCCCTTCTTTATTACACATCTAATTCATTATTAATTGCTAGAAATGTTATGTACTATTTTAACCTTTTTTATAAACAACAGTATATTTTTCAGATTTCAATGCAATCCCGAGAAAAATTTCAGAAAAGAGTATTTGCTGCTTCACATCACAATAGGGAAAGTATAAATTAATTTGAGCACTGTGCAGTCACATTATTTGCTAATTTTCAATTCCCCTCGGATTTCTTTACCTGTTAATGTTATTTTACAGACACATTTGCCTACTATATACAGCTGCACATTTAATTTAAATGATATTGAATATTTTGCCAGTGATTTGAATTGTGAACATAGAACTGCAAAGGACAGATATAAAATGGATTTGAATTTTTATAATTACTTATCTGTTTTAAGAGATCCATCACCTGATTTATTACATTCAGTCTCGTTTATAAGCTTGTTTTACTATGCATGGTATATCTAGATAAATCCACAAAACAATAGGAACTGTATGCATCATATAATAATTGCTTTGTTACATGCAAGTGTCTCATTCTATTTATCTACAATGTTCAGGAAATCAATTTTTCTGTTAGTGTTTGATGTCATTATATTAGAGAACTTCGATAAAGTGTTCTCAGTAATAATCTAATAAAATGACATATCTTGAATATAATGCATCAAATCTACATTTCTTACTTGCGTTTTCAGGTAAATTTTTGTTTATACTACATTAAACACAAGTTAATTTGACAAAAGCCGCAAGCAACGTGAAAACATACTTGACCATCGTTATTGTTAGTTCTGGTCACTTTTCATAGGACTGTCTGTAAAGTTTACCCAACACTTATATCTTGTACAATGTAATTGCATCAGCAAGATTATAGATCTTTCCACGGAGACCTCCTTCTTCCTTATTTAAGGTGGTTTCCATAGTACTAATCAATTTTGATGAATTCTACCATACTTTCATACACTCAAATGCCAAAAAAATCCGTGTAATCTGCTTTCAGATGCTTGTCAGCTATCTGTTGGTTCACGCTTCATTTAAATTTCAATATTTTTCTCAAAATAAAATTCTGACTGGTTTGTTCCATTAAACATACAATTTGTAATAATTATAGGTACTGGCATTGAATCAATGGGTTGAGAAGGAAAGAAAACTTGCATATATCAAACACTGCATCACATGGGCTACACTGCAACTACAGATACACAGACTTTCATTTACAGTAAAATCTATTTTAAATATGTCTACTTGCAGTGTGTCTTGTCTTTCAAAATTTATGATTCTTCTTTTAATTAATGCCTAACCAGGCAAAGTGTAATATGTACTAGCAGGATGAGAGTTCAGCCTTAGGATATTCTGCACTAACCTTGTTTCTCACCTTTAGCAATAATCTTCATGGACATAAACAAAGTGATAATGGGCAATTATATTGTGTTAATTAGTAAAGCTTATAATTAGGTGGGTAAATTTGTGGCAAATATTAAAAAACAAGCACTCCAGTTGAGCAGAGAATTTGGATCTTTTTGTGGGAATGTTTCCTCGACTGCAATTGATATTTTTTAAGGTCTAGCTAAATACGGTTATATACAAAAACATTGTGATGCACAAGACTAATTTAATGTTAAAGGATGTGATCAGTAAAAACTTCATCCTTTATATTTTTATATGTCTGGGGTACACAGTCTTTCTGATCTTTCAAATGTGAAAACTTTGGGAAAATTATTACTAAGATACAGAAAATTAATAGATACATAATATGCTTGATTGCAAGTTTTACTCAATTTCTATATCAAAAGCGGACATTACCGCTACATTTCAGAAAATAATAGTGTAATAACTTCTGGAACCTCATCACACATCATTACCATAAGTCGTATTTAAGATACTCGACAGCACTATAGTGACTACCTAAAGTACAAATTATTATAATATTCAAGGTAATTTCAAATCAATGTAAATTCAAGAATTTCTTATGTAGAAAGCAATTTTCTCTGCTCCTTCAAAATAGAATAGAGGGCATTACTACTTCTGTTTGACAATCAATAGAAAATTATCTTCTATTACTGATATCATTTTATTATCTTCATATTCTACTATCCACGTAATTTTCTTGCAAAATCCGGTATTTTCAGACAATTGAGACAACTATTGAAAGCAATGGCAGAAAACAAACTACAAAGAGGGAGTACGTCTCACGGTCGCAATGGGAGACTTGACAGCCATGATAAATCGAATTATTTAGTATGTTTCTTTATTCCTGTTTTATATCCTTTTATAAAGATCTATCAATTTCTAATAGTTCGACTGACATTTTTGACTGACAAAATAGTACTTGCAAGTAATATGGCATAGTTGTGGTCAGGGTAATATTATTTAATGTGTAAATCCAGAAAGCAGACCTACTGAGTATGTAGATACATATATACTATACAACACATAAATCAAGGTATCGTTTTTTAAAGGTATCGTTTTTTAGTAAATAGGTGTCATAATCCTTGACAAGTTGATAGAGGACTTAACTATTAATTTTTCCTTTTTCAAATTTGCGACAACATGATATAAGATAGTGATTTAGATTACGAAAACTGAGATCACTCAACATTCATGCTAAACCTGTTATTAAACGTCTGTTGTACATAATTGAAATAGATTATATACTAGGTAAATTCCCAGTTGGTTAGAATTCATAATTTTTTGTAATGTATCATTGCTTCTATAACCAGACTTGTCAATTATATAAAAAGTGCAACTGTTGATGCCATAAAAATTAAGAGAAATGAGAAATCAACACATTATCTTACAACATTCATTTCTGCTGAACAAGCGTTCAAACTATTCAAGATAGATTTGAATCAACAGTAAAGTTGGTTTGTGAAAAATTTACAAAGCAACTTAAAAATGGCAAATCAACTTCTCAACTTCTCATCACAAAACAACAACTGCACTTCAGAAAACTTGAATTCCCATGAAGATAAATTCCAGTGAAGTTTCAACAGAAAGAAATTAACACACTAATAACCATCGGTTGTAAACAGGTGTAGTAATCAGTATACAGGTTCCTACCTAACTATTATGACTGGGACATCTACAAAAGCACACAAATGTTTACCAAAAAAACTAAGAGGTTAATAAACGAATGAAGGATATTCCCTCTTGGCTTGTTGAAATAATTGGACAGAAACAACATGGTCAATGAGAGACTACACATTTGTAAGGTTATGCCTAATTGGATAGCTAATCATTTGATCTATTAGTACTATTTGGTACAAACACCCATACAAACACATTCATTCTGTTGCTCCCTGCCTTTGGACTGTTGTGCATTCTGTTCTATGCATAGTGTTGAACAATTAAATTCAGCTTTGCAAATTTAAAAAAAATGTTCACAAAAATTAACTGTAAAATATGATCATGAATCTATAAATATTTTTCATGTCCTTGTGTTTTCATTCATGATGGAGAATAATTCATAATAAATAACTCTCATGTCCCAAATGGATAGCCAGTTCCTTTTGTAATCATGATTGTTAGCTAGCGGTGATATGCTGTGATATGATGAATACATCTCTTATGCAAATTTAATAATTCTATGATAAGCAAAAATAGTTTTAATTACTAAATGGTTCATAATACTTAATCTTGCAGAGAAAACAATTCCCTAGATATTTGAATTTGGCTACATTAGTCACATAGGCACAAGAACTGCCTTCAGCTATTGGTACTACATGCCAATACATGATGTTGAGCACTTTGCATAATTATGGATCACATGAATTATTCATAAAACAATCCACTGAGAATGCCAATTGCCAGAAGCTTGCAACTAGGAAGCATTACATTTCTGTACGTAGTAAAGTCATATGAGAGCATCTTTATAACATCTTTAATACCATGAGGCGCTTTGTATATGGAAATATTTTTTGGAAACTGTTAGCTGGGTATTTAGTTTTTTACCAATTAACAGCAAGTTGCAATTGAGGATAATGTAATTGAAACTAGAGGTAATGTAATGTGGTACAGTGAATGCATATTGCAGAATGATTTGCAGCTGATGCAGCATGTTAAATAAAGCATATATACTGAACAGAGATAACTCAAATTGAAAGCTAGCAATTGAAATACCTATATAAATGATTTATTCTGTTAGCCTCAATGAAACAATATACAGTCCCCTGGGCAGTTCCAGGAATAGTGATGCATATGGGATGCTAATTTTACAATACCTCGGGTTCCCTAGCTGCATCCATATCTGCGGAATCATTATTCTCACGGGGAGAAATAATTCAAGATGCTTACTGATTGAAAGTTACAGACTGTTCTTGAATTAAGCAACTGTTCTTTTATATTTATTGCCATCGTGATTATTCATGAAAAAAAAGTAGTCTTGGCTGTTATGATAAAATGGAGTTGATTGTTTAATGACTTAAATGGAAATGCAAACTGAAAACCATTTTTAAATGACCAAATTTCCACTCATAAAAATCATGCTGCAAAAAAAATCACACTCATAAATGCACAAAATAACTTTCCTCTACAAGAATTAAATAAATAGTCAATGCGCTGTCAAAACCATGGCTGAAGATGGTACCAGGGATATGTAAAAACAGCCATAAGATTTATCATATTTTTGACATAGGATTAAGTTTAATATGGGAATTAAACATGTTTTTGGTATAATTTTACTTTTAGCTTAATTTTAACATCATACTTATTCTCAAACTACGAATATCATAAACGAATATTTAGCTAATATTAATTGATTATGTATTAATACCAGACACTTATCCCTTACTACATTAAGGGACATTTTAAAGGTAAAATGCAAACATCTCAGCC
This sequence comes from Phoronis ovalis, assembly GCA_028565635.1. Taxonomy (NCBI): domain Eukaryota; kingdom Metazoa; phylum Phoronida; family Phoronidae; genus Phoronis; species Phoronis ovalis. The sequence continues at coordinate 6,875 of JAOXYB010023692.1, read as the reverse complement.
TTCACAAAATCCTAAAATAAATAAAACATAATTCATAATATATTTCAATCCTACAACAGCTCACATTAAGATTACTTAATGAAAAGCTGACGCCTTTATAGATCAATAATTTTTAGAGCCTGCAGAAAATTTGATGATGGTTTCATTACATTCTCTTGATTTACTTTTTATGCACGCTTAATTAGAAATATCAATATTTGAAATAAAATTTACATTTACAATTTTCAGTACCGATAACAGATAAAAACTGTGTTATCCCTTAAATTTCCCAATGTACAAGTATTTTTGTTATTTTTTTCCATCTGGTATTTTTAGAAAAATACGATTGACAAAAAAATCCAAAGAAATTACATTTTTACTAACTCCACAGCTACTACTGTAAAAATAATGTTTGGTTATTAAGTAGCTAGTGTTGACAAACAACTTAATTGCTGTACCCTTGTGGTATATCATGGCATTTTGTTTACTTGGCTATAAATTATGTCGGAAGAGGTGCAATAACCATTGCAATTCATAGCAACAGCTTTGAGTTTGTTCCAAATATTCTTAGGGTTCATTGAGTTGGTTTTTCTGGTACAATTGAAGGACATTAATTGAGTTTATCCCTCATATTTGTAATAAGGATTATTAAAAGTTACAGATTACTCAACAGCCACAAAATACTTATGTTTGAAGTACTTAGAAATACACAAACCACAGACTTTTGTTACTCTTTGTACCCCTGGTAATACTTCTTTAATACAAACATGAAACTATTTCCATAAACCATTTTCAATAAATGAATACTTTACAGGGATTTGTTGCCCATTTTCAATTACCAAGTAACCCATTTTTTTCAGTAATATCCCCGCTACATATTAATACTATATAACTCCTAATATCCTATTGTTCCAAGGCCTAAAATGTTAATAAGAAAATTCCTGAATTAGTTAGCTACAAGACAAGTCTTGAAAATCATAAAATATGAAAAAGATTATCATTTGTCATTACGGTGAAACATACCTAAGAAATTAATTTTCAACTTAAGATTATACCTATAATTATTAATTAATTTAATATGCATGTGTTAATAAATTGCAATTATACACGTGGTAATTATACATAAATGTATAACAAAACACATTAGACTTTATACCTAACCCCCACACTAACTTATCATTACGACACTTCAACTTATCACCGTTTAATTAGTTATTATTTTTTATCTTTATTATTCAATTATTGATAAGGACATAATTGCCCATTCATTTGTTTTGTCATGCAACATTACATAATCCCTAAAGAAATTACCTAAGAATATATTAGTCATAGAATTGTAATAGTTAGAAACAATTACCTGGTAAGCATTAGGGATATTCAGAGGTACTCCTGTTTCAGCCACATATCCAATTATTCCCGTTCCCCAGGGGATGTGAATTTCTTCTTTTTGACGCATACAGTCTTCTAAAATTGATTCACTATGAACATCAAATAACTTACTGATTAGTGTCCGATCACAAGATCCTCTTTCCCCTCGTGCCAAAAATAAGGAACAACGATCTGCATTAACTAATACACTAACATTTTGTAAAATTTTATGACATAATGATGTCACGTCTAATTCATTACAAATATCCATAACAAGTTCATACAATATTTCTCTTTCATCTAAAGCTTTTAATTCGCTACGAGTTCTCCTTAAAGGTTTATTTCTCATATCTGTTTTTTGATTATGAACACTTAAAAACGTTGGTGTTCCATCTACTGTAGAAACCATTGGCTTTAAGGTCCCGCCCCTTTCAAACTCTTGGGCAGAAATTTTTCGAACAGGTGTGTTAGCCCCAGAATTGGCCCTTGAACTAGAGTTAGAATTGGACCCTGAATGTTCGTGAGTGGTTCCAGTCACTTCCAGCCGGCATTGAGATAAAGCATGAGAAATTAACCAAGCATCCACCATAGTCCTGGTAGCTTTACGTGAAAAATAATCATGCACGAATTCAGAGTGTTCGTCTAACCATTGCTCTGTACGATCATATTCGGCTCGATTGGGAGGGTCCTTTTCAGGGTCAATTTCGCCAGACATTTTTGACCCTCTAGTTGGCCTTTTACTCCTTCCTCCACCTGAACGCAAGGCCCTTCGAACAAGTGCTGACTGTTCGCGATTCGGCTCCAGTTTGAAGCTCTTTGACTGACAGCTTAGGTTTCTATAGCTATGTTTAATTTGAATAGGTAATCAGCTATAACTAGAATTGACCTCTGGAAAACACTCACACAATATGCGGCATTCTTCACTGTTATTCTTTACTCAATTATATATAGTCTTCCTAAATACTGGTCTATTGTATACATATTTGTCTGCATTCAACACTACATGTATAAAATGCCTACTTCTGTATAAAATACGATATTACAATCCAAATGTGTTACAGAAAGATATTCTTTTAAGAGCTCTAATAACGAAGTCGCCATAGACCAATGCCTAACTACAGCGCCACCTAACGGGAAGTAGCTATACAAGCACCTCTTCAAGAATGCGGACTTTGATAATAGTTTATGATCTTGATAATTTACCTCACACGAAGCTTAATATTCTTATTAATTTCTCATTTTAGATAATAATATTTAAAAACGCGAGATAAGTCAGCTTAGCTTGTGTTTACTGTAATCAAATTGGTAGACAGGTTTGATTTGAAAATTGTTTGCTTTTCCTAAGGTTAATCCATTTCAATATATTGTGTTTGTGCATTTAAATAAATGTTTGCTTGGGTATTTGCTACACAAATTTAAACAAGTACATATAGGTCTGTGCTAAGTTCATACTCGGGAGTCATACATCACTGCAGCTGCATTTACAAATGTCATTACACCAACACCTAGAACAAGAGAACTCTCACATAAAAGTCTGTTTTTTATGCAAAAAAAAGCATAAATTAATCCTGGGGTAATTTCTACAACAAACTGCACTCATCAATTTATATTACCGCACAAGTATATAATTCTATGGAAAGTATTTTAAGACCAGGGTAGAAACATTGCTACAGAAAAATGTTTCTGAAGTGTCCATGTTAAGTTTAGTTTCTTTTATTGCCACATGGTGTCTCCAATACTTACATCATTTAAGATTTATCAAACAAGTAGTAACTTGCGAAAAAGTTTTCCAATATTTGGTGATGTAAATGCTAAAAGAAAAATGTGATTGTTGATCTGCTATTAAACTTCAGCAGCTCTCTTTGAAGTATCCATACAGATTACTTGATATCAATGGATTGTGAAATACACATCATACTCCCGGGCTCATGCTTCAAAATCCAACTTCATTTAGGCATGGCCATGGTAGCACAGGATGCATTTGATGTAAATTTATTGATGTTTCTAATGAAACTTTATACTAATAAACTTATCTATACATTTTTTTATTATAAATTAATAAACATAATCGATGAAAGAGAAATTCTATGCAATATATATGAATTACATAAAAGTAAATGCTATACTATTTAGATATGTCTTTTCTATTGACATAATGCTACTTATAACAATTTCAAACTCACAGTTAAGATGTTTGTTACTAGGATCTATATTTTATACACTCTCACATTTAAAAAAGAATTATAACCTTCTTTTCCTTAATCTTTGTTAGTGTAAAAAAGGTTATTTTATCACACTATGTCCACACTTATATTAAATAAGAGTCACCGGCAAGTTATTAGCACCACATGAAATTTGCGCGTTCAGCTGATGCCTTTACTTTATTGTGCTTGTTTTTAATTCCATGCAATAATTATCCTATTCTTGTTAACATGAAATATAAATTATCAAAACATTTTAAGAAACAGCAACCAATGTTAATGCAGGGTACTCAATGATGCAGACATTGTAATAATTGGAATAGCATCTAGGGATCAGTACAGAATAATGAGCTTGTTAACAGAACATGATAGTATAGAGAACATTCTGAACAGGAGGTACAATTTAATAAGGCAGAGGTGGCATGGAACAAGAAAGTATGGTTGTCAAAAAATTTGAAGTGAATTATAGTATTTAAACTAAGGTGAGATATTAATTGTCTGAAATGGAGAAACTGGGTAGCTGCCATATATGCGGGTGGCCAGGTGAAGAGGTACAAAATCTTATTTAAAAAAATGAAAAACAAGACTGTCCAAGATTGTCAATTAATCACCAAGGGTGATTACTGAGCAAAATATAACAAAACATTGTTATACAGTTTGTAGTCTGTTAACTAACCATGATGACTAAACCTCAGTTTGTAGAAATCCTTCTAAGTTCATTCACATAGTGTTTATATTGATTTTAAGTAAACGACTTTTTTCGTTTTACTCGTTTGGGATGATATCCTTTGCCATACCAGCCCGGCACAGAAACAGGTCGTTTAATGCCAGATTCAAATTTACTATCATTTGCAGATTTACTTTTGCAACGCGTTTCACCATTCAGTGACATACTCCTTGAATCAATTCTAAGTGTCTTCTCTGACTCCCTCCTGACAAAGTCATTGGAGTTTCTCTGGACAAGAGATTCAGCAGTTTGCATTGACATATGCTTGCTATCCACATTTTCAGTATATTTTTCTACTTGTAATCTGGGCTTAAAGCCATCTGATTGCACTTGCATTAAACTTCTAACAGCAAATGGAGACATACGATTGTACTCATAATTTAAACTATGCTTTGATACTTCACTACCATACATCATTTTGTATTGATGTTCATTTAATTTAGAACTGGTCAAATCTTCATTATCTCTTGATGTAGTCTGTGTTTTCAAATGATTTTGCATTATTTCTGAATAAACACGATCTCTATGTAACTGCTCCATAACTTGCTGATGAAAATCATTGAATGTATTCTCCCTAATATGTCTTTCATTTCCATCACTTTTCGGTTTCCTGGAAGAGCTAGTTTCTTTAATTGGTTTACAAGTAAGATTCATTGGTTCATTTTGCGAGATTCCATTCATAGGTAATACTCCATTTATAGGTAACTGTATTAAACGATTAGAATTATTAAACTGATCTTCAGATGAATTGCCATGATCTTGCACCACCCTCTGGTCAGTACGAGGAGATCTTTGAATTTCCATATTCCTTATTTGCTGCCTAGTGTTACCAACAGTTACCACATCATGCACAAAGTGTCCAAAATGTGGCATCCCATAAGCCATTGAAAATGGATATGGATTGTATACTCCATGATGAGGATTAGTTTGGGAGTCCATTCCCTCCTTCGATTGTAGTCTGCTATATTCCGGAACAGATGAATTAGGTAGTTGGTGTACTAACGTGTTAATTGTACAATGTTCTCTTTCAGATAACCTGTCACTATTAAAACTTGTCACTGTACAAGATGGACCTTTTGATAATGATGATGAGCATGACACAGATGACGCTGACATATTTTTGTCATTATAACAAACACTTTTTGGTTCTATAATTTCTACAATATCTTGTTTTTCAGCTGTTTGAGCTGCTAATGCCTTTTCGGCAGCTAGTTCGGCATTAAAAGTTTTTACAATGGCATGGTGAATTAAATCACACAGCTTGAGTGGTTCTGCTTTATTCTGAGAATTAATTAGTTTATTAATCTCTGAGCATTCCTTTTCTGTACATTCATTTTTTGCACACTTGTCATCCTTGCATTTTTCATGTTCAGTAATCCCAAGCAAACCTCGAATGGATCTTTTTTTGTTATTATGTTTATTAAGTATACACTGAGGAATTTCCAAAATTTTCTGTGATGTTGATTGCTCTTCATCAGTTCTCAGTGGTATTGCACTATGAAACAAAGGATCCAGTTCCCTACAAAAAGACACATGACATTACGTATGGACACAAAACAATTCAAGTACATTACAGGGCGTATGAGGTACACATCATTCAGTAATTCATGGAAATTCTATTTTTCTAGTTTTCACTAAATATTAACAAGCTGAAAAAGTTGTAAATAAGCTGTAACCCAATTATATATTAATATGGGCTTCTACTGTATGAATGCAGTGTATCATTGTTACCTTTCATATGATGGAACAGTTAAAGATAAATGCTGCATTACCCTTTTCATCACATCATCACATTTACCTATAAAATAAGTGAATAAAGATTGTCAATGTTAAAAACTACAAAACTTTTGAAAAGGTATGGAACAAGCAAGTTATAGGATGGCGGTACTATGATGCTTAACAAAATGTTCATGATGAATTATTACATCATATGCATTTAGTCTACTCAAAATCTGCTCCAATTTGACACATAATAAAACAAATTTTGAAAGCATTTTATTTACTGTAAATTGATGATATGTTAATCCCGCTTGTGACTTCCAAAACACTCACCAGTTTTTAAAGATGTGAAAGTTATTAGTTAAAGCAGAAATTATTGATTACTTTAGAAAGATTTATTTAAAATAATACCATTTATTTTTAGCATTGCTGCATCATCTTTGGGCGTCCACTGAAGATTGACAATGAATAGCTTTGGCCTCTTTTTCATTGGTTTGTCAATATTCCATAAACATGGGTATTTCCTGAGTACCTACACAGTAAGAGAATGAAGTAAGCCACCGTTTCTAGTGATAAACAGTCAAACTCTGTATACAACAACACAAATCAGCACAGCTTTTACTTTGTTTGGTTAACAGAAGTCACATAATAGTATTTGTCAGAAAGTTCTAAAGGCCTATTTCTGTCAGTCTTTCGCATAGGATTCAATATTGTCTATATTTTATAGTAGTTAAAGTATGTGCAGTTCAACATGGTAAGGGCTGTTCCGCTTTCAATTGTATGGGGGGGGGGGGCGGACGGCAATTGAATAGAAATATTACGGGTGGTGGGTATCGTACTTAAATACATATTATAGGTGGTGGGGTGGAAAAATAAATCCA
>JAOXYB010023681.1:4659-16463 GCA_028565635.1 Phoronis ovalis | reverse complement strand
TATATATAATAGGCATTATATATGTATCTACGAATATACAAGTTGTAAGCTTAGTTTTTCAAACTTTTCATAATATATATGCGTTTGAAGTTTGGTTAAATTTCAGCTGATTTCCTCTGTTTGCAGCAACAACTTTTGAAAAATGCCTATAATATCTTATTTCACATATTAAAAAATAATAGTTTTTGCTTCTCACATAGGTTAAAGTAGACCAAATTAATAATTTCCTGTTTACACAAAAAATACAAGTATGACACTAGACAACCTGATACATCAAATGAATTAGGAATTCAATGTCTAATGAATCTAAGAAAGAATGTATTATTTTAGACTGCACATCTCAGTTACAAATGTAAATATATCATAGTCTCTTCTAATCTGATAATTTTATAATCTTGCGAAAATCAAATGTCCAGTTCAAGATAAGGATGTGTGAACTATGTGTGAACTATGAATAAATTCATAGGATACCTGTGTTTATTTTATTTTTTTGATACGTCCAAGGCTTTTGATATATAGAAGCAATTATTTGACAAATTACTAAAGCATTATCTATCTACATATATTTGCAATCCTTGTTTTTTTTTGGTACAGAACCAGTAAGTCAATATTACATGGGATTCTCCCCTTCTGAATATTTCTCATGCAATACAAGTGATAGACATAGCAGACGTTTATCACCATATCTATTTAATCTGTACTTAGATGATATCAGTCGTATACATAGTACATATCTATTTGTCTACTATTATTTGTTCACGCCCATATATTTTATTTACCATTCACACCTGAATTTGTCATATTTTCATGTTTCACGTTATAAACTCGCAGCAATGTGGAAGAACTTGTTCACGATTTACCAGCTAATTTCAGCTGTTTTCACTATATTCACCACCGTTTACGCAAAAAGTATACACTCCCCTCGATAAACATATGAAAGATTATTTGTACTGAATTTTTATGCTCAACATCTGATTGATAAAGGACGAAAACTTTTATTTGATTATCAATACTTTACAATAATAATTAAATATATTCAATTTCTATACAAGTCACTACAGTACACACGAACCCAGTAAGCATACTAAAATGGAGTACACAAGAAAATCTTGTAAATTGGATTAAAATGTCTACTGTAAGCAAAGTCCAGTTAAGGATATAAATAACCTTAAGACATGGTGTACACAGAGACGAGTCTAATAAAGCTGACCATTTCGGAACTTTTATTTGGTCTCACATTTGAGACTATATCTTAGTAAATACATGTTGAAAAAACTAAAACTTGAAAAAGCAATGGAAATATTACCATAGTTGTCGGTGATTCAACTATATATTTTAAACGTTAAAAAATTAACGCTAAATTAGCTAAGCAACGGTAAATGCCCCAAACGTGTCTAGTCTCCTTACTTTACCAGTGCTTGAATAACACTTGAAATACGATAAATATGTATGGTAATATAGAAATCGTATATTCTAATAAAAATATAGACAGGAATAAGAACATAAATAGAGATGACAGCCATTGGTTATTTGGGTGTGTTGACACGTATTAAATCTAAATTTTCAATATAACTAAACACAATTTGACTTATTAATTGATTAACTCCGGAACCAAAATGCGTACCATCCCAACTAAAGGCGGCGTCTGTAATATTATGCGTGTTTAGTACGTTTACGCCTTGCGCGTGCACGTACTGAGTTACTCTTTTTGCATATTCTATGCTTCTGTCCTTAGATTGTGTTGTAAATCCAGGTCCTTTAAGGAGACCCGGCACGTGCGGTGTTATCCACATATAGTGCGGCATTAAATTAGACTTGGAAGTATTCTGCAGTAACTTTGTAGTAGCCACAATTTCACTTATACATTTTTTAATCACATAATCAGAATTAAAACCATCGTGCACGCCGAGACTGCTTATCACCATAGAGCTGCTGTTAGCTCCCAGTGCATTTATTGCATTGACACCCTGTGGGGCCATGGCACTCTTGTACGTTGCTGAATAAGTGGCTTCGACTTCTCCGTCGCACACCGTTGTGTTTCGTGGAATATGATCATTACATACTTTTTCAGAGTATTGAGCGTAACCCTTACAGCGTTGCTTTATTTCTGTAATATTAAAAACGGTTGATATTAAGTTATAAGTAAACTGTATTAAAAATAGCTATTTAACATTAAGATAAAGTAAACTATATTAAAAATGTTTTTTTTAACATATTAGTAAACAATATTAAAAATCGTTATTGTTAAAACATTAAGATATATAAGTAAACTCACTAATTACAGTACCTGGTACGCAGCACAGACTTGTTTCGAAATAAAACATAATATTTTTAAATTAACTTGAAATTTAAAATATTTTTAAATTATTAAAATACGTGTTAAAACCTAACCCTGACATTTGAAGGAATATTGAAGGGACTATCAATGAGAGATAACGAAACGATGTCTAAGCCGGTGTCTAATAACATTTCCGAATTGATTCACTCTTTGTGAAGGATAACAGTTACAGTTTAATACCAATCATTTGTACCACCTGAAATAATAGTTTTAGCTTAGCTAATTGATGGTGGTAGGAAATTTGTAAATGCTTGCAAAAACGTCGACGAGATCTTGTATCTATTGCGAAGTTGCTATGTATACTGTTGTATTTGAATGTTTCACTTACATCAGGGAACATCCAATCAGAAAACGCGTACCTTACGTTAATTTTTACGCGTGCAATCGAGCTTAAATAGAACATATTGGATTTGATTGGATTCCACCAGGTTCTAATAAGAACAATTTCAGAAAAACGTAAATAAGCATTTCATGGGTCTATTGTAATTTGCAATTAAGTTGTGCATTTACAAACGTGAAACTTTGTATAAATGAGCTGTACATATATATCAACAAAAATATATGTTTGCTTTGCTTTGTTCAAAAGTTATATAATTTTTTAATTTAAGGGTCAAATCAAAATCAGTAAAATGCTGACATTGAAGCTTTGAAAATTCATAACTTTTAAACAAAGCAAAATTTCAAAAATTTGAGACATCTTTCCCCAAGTTTCAATTTTGTAGGTCAGTGATTTCTGAATTAAATTTGTTTTAAAAATTAAAATTCGAAAAACACAATTTTTACACAAAATGAACGCTTATCAGATCATGAGAATTATGTTCAGATTTTTTTCCTTTGGATTTATCAACATTAAAGTGTAAACTTTGCAAAAATGTACACGGTTACCTGTCTATCTCTTCATTTTGGTTATGAAAATTAATAAATAAAGTTACAGTTAAATAACAGTTTTTTTGTATCTCGAGTCCCAGTCTGAATTAATCCACGTTAGTTGAGAGAGTACAGAACACTAATGGATGGATTTATTCAGACTGCTCAAGTCCTTAAAAGCTAACTGGAATATAGAACCCACAACCCTTCTCTGCTGTAGATTTTGGCCATATACTAAAAATACTCATTTATATGTTATACGAATTAATTATATGAACTAGTAGTAACGATATGGTTAAATAAAAACTACTCAGTGACATCTCTTTTTTAGAATTTATCTAGAGCTTAATATTACTTTTACCTGTCGTTGATGTGGGGTCGATAGCTCCGTAAACAGGGTCGTTGCTCAGATGTATTAACATGCTAGCATAAATATGTCTAGCAAGAGAGTCGCCTAAAACTAAAAGCCGTGTTATATTCTTCTGCTTTAGAATATTGCAGGCTTTGCGATGTGTAGACATCTCCTCCATGGAGCATTCTTCTGACAATGTTTTCCAAGTTGCAAATTCAGCAACAATTCTACTCCTCATGTCATAACAATTTTTACAAGTACAGTTAATTGTTGTTTTATTAACACACATATTTTCGAAACAGCAGGGTGTTTCTCCTTCAGGATTACACAAAGCTCGAAATATTCCGCTGTATGGTCTTCCGTAGGCCAAATTACCACATTTTTTATCTGTCCTTTGTATATTAGGCGGAATTTGATGACCACCCCATATAACATCTTTTATTGCTTTTTTAAACAGGATTTCGTCGCTTTTTTCAACATTCTTTCGAGGTATCCACTCCCCTTGAGTCAAACAGTCTAAGTACTGTTGTCCTGACAAGTTTGATTTCTGCTTCGACTCAATTGTCATAAACTTGTGAGATATCAATTTTGGTACAATTCTATGGGGTGAAGGATAGCTTGCCAAAAACGTTACATAAAAAAATCCCATTAATACGAAAAAAGCCGATACACTTCCTATGCGTGTTACCTGTTTGCCGACCATTTTGATAATGGTTAGTTGTTGCTAGGGAGCCAGACTTATTAGAATCCGCAATCTTGAACTGCATGTGATAGCGCGGCACAGTGGTAATCTTTTCAATTTTGAAACCTGCATGTAGTTAGAATGTATTTTTTGAACATACCTTTATTGCTATAAGGTTTATATCAATACATTTCATATGTTGATACTACGTGCTAAGACTTAATTAATTACGCCGCGCCTAAAAGGGAGTGAGAACAAAGACTTGGTGGTCGGGTATAAAGTCCTGAAAAATATATTGTGAAAGTCTCTAAGACTAATTTAGTGATAGAACAAACAAATAACTATTGTCACTAACAATATCATCCATAATAATAGCAGTTATAATAAAATTAGAATTGCAATAAACACAGAGTTGTAACAGTACAAGAACGGACTTCGTCAACCAATACTATAGCTGCAACCATGCGTCACGAGACTCATTAAACAGAACAAAAACATGTATGTTTTAGTTGTTTCTTAGTTTGTATTTTTCGGTTTTAGTACTCAGTTTTCCGGGAATATAGTTTTGTTTCTTAACTTTCCGAGATAGCAGTACTCTGATAACACCATTATCAGAGTTAGTAGCTTTTCTTTTCACCCCTGAAATGCCCCTCCAAATTTGATATCACAAAAAAAGGTTCGTGTGGGTAAAAATTGAAACGGTTCTTGAGTAAAACAAAAAAATAGGTTAACAAACACATTTTCGTGTAGTATAAGAAACAGCGCCCGGCATTGCGTGACAATAGTGTAACACCTATTGTCCCTGATGAAGATTTCTCTCCCTGTTGATTTGCCGTTATCTTAAGAATGGTTTAAGCAATTCTTTTTCAGTAATTTATTTTTTAGAAAATGTGATAAATTATAATGTTTTGCAGTAATTATTATTATAGTAGGTAAGCAGTACACTAGTTTTAAAATTCCAAGCATATAAATTATTTTAAGAAAAAATTAAGTCTTGACCCATCTCTTAGTTTCTTAGATGTCTCGGGCTTCTGCAGGAATATCAACTAAGTCATTGACCCAAGTTGCATCAGGAAGTGTTAACAAAAGCATTGGCGTCAGTAGGAGAGTATCCACTATGGCGCATTTTGCACCAGTTGACCCGTACTGGTTGACCCGAACACAAGGGGGCGCCATCATAGAGGTCAATTGACGTCATATGTCACATGTTATCATCACTTAGGTCAAAAGCCACGTTTCATGACCTTTATAGCTCACCGTTATTAGTTCTTTTAAAGATGGAGATTTGATTGGATGATAAATTTAAAGCATTAATTTCTGATTGGTCAGTTTTATATTTGCCATAGAAACAGATTACTAAATAATGTTATGATTGGTTGTTAATATTTATAATGTGTTTGGTAAAGTGTAATACTTTTCGTAGCTTAGTCAACAGTATAAAATAATACGTAAATGATGATTTGTGATTCGTTGAATCATCGAACACAAACATAAACAAAGACAAGGATGTGTATAGAGTATACGCAATTTATTAAAATAACACATCGATGATTAATGCATAAACACAAATTTATAACAATCACATTGCGATTTACCTTTATCAGGGGACTGTTTATGATTCTCGTAGCATGTCTGGGATTTACAAAGTCTGAAACAATCAAAACATTTTACTGCATTATTCCAAGTACAATTTTCATTACAACAAATATAGCATTTAGTCTTGCACATATGCTTTGCACGAGTGCCTTAAGCAATATTACATGTATCGCAATAATGTTTTTGACACAAAACCCTGTTATACTAGGTATGACATCGCAACGATTATCATAATGGTACAAATACATTTTCTTTTCAAAATTAGGCCCTTGATAAAATAGCCTGTTAAATGACTTGTTACTAAAAACATTTACCTGTATTTCAAGAGCATTTTAAATTCCCTTTATATCGAATAAATCATATGTTTCTTTATTGCACGAAATATTGGCCTTGGTTTATAGTTGCTTGGCTGCATACAACTGTAGAGGACGTCCTTGTTTCAAAGAGCTCAACTGAGGATGATTATCTATGATTCCTAGAGCTACGGCTATAGGTCTGGCCAAACAAAAGTTGTCGGAATTTTTTATTTTTACTTTTGATCTTTTGGGCTTTTTTGTCTAACAAAACGTTTAAAATTATTTTCCTGCCACTTTCCTTAGGTAATTCTATTGTTGCCATATCCACCGCAAAAGAGTCATCAAATTTAAACGTCTGATTACTCTGCAACACTCTTTCCAGGTGATTTAATATCATTTCACTGTTCAACTTTTTGCGAGATTGTTATTTAGTGGACACGCATTTTCTGCTCCGTTATCATGTTTAAGGTAACTGCTGCGGATACATATCCTTACCAAGTCGTTATCTCGCAGATTTTCTGTATCATCGATAGCGCTATCCAATGTGTTGTGCAGAGTATGGAACAGTTTTTGTGTTCCGACGTCAGGATTCAAATTAAATTTAACACTGTATGTTGATTCGGTGGCGTCGTATTTTTTTTTTTTTTTCAGGTCTTGGTTTTTTGTATGGTGTACTCGGCAGGGGCCTCCTCTTCCTGGGCAGCATACTCTATAAAAGTACACATGCGCACTATAGAATAAATATAAATATTCAGTACATTTTGTATCAATTGGGATTTCACTGGATTATTAGTTCTAAATACATTTACTTTCCAAATGGTACATAACAAAACCTACTAGAAAGGATTTTTCCCACGAATATTCTATATAAGTGATTAAAAGTTACGGAAGGTTTCCGAGTTATGCTCTTTTGTATATACAACATACAGATTTGTGATGCTGCAAAATGACGTCAGAAATGTCTGCGTACTCGAGGGATTTTCGTTAGAGGAGCTACAAAGGGGGTAAGGAAGAGGGTTCGAATTCATTGCAAAGAAAGAAAAAATGATAATCTTATTGCATAAACAAAAATTTATGTAATGCTATAACACGAAAATAAAACATAACGCTTATCACATTGCACGGACCAAAATAAAATTCAATGATTCCCACAGCACGAAAATAAAATATCCCTTTCACACCTGTAGGAAAATAAGTTTGCCTCCGCTCTATCTACCTGAATAGTCTGATGACCCCTATCCCTCTAAATACATAAACTAGTGCTTGTGAATATATATATATTTATGTATGCGGAATTCAGGATTCTGTGTTTCCTCAGCAATTCACTGACAGACTAAGCTGATGACGTCAAAAAAATCTGAGCAACTGTCACAAATCAGTATCTAGTACCTTATCTCGAAACCTACTATAAAGCCACTCAACTGTTTGATTTGTAATTTAACTATGACTTGATAAAATATTACACAGGAAATATGTTGAAAATTTTGCGCTAACCTATTTGCTGATGTGTCTGTCCATTTGGAAGTTATTCAATTGAGAAGTTGTGTTCGCTTTGATAACAACGTGTTATAAAATAAAATAAACACTGATAAGATAACATTTTAATTGCCTGTTTTACAGTTACTGATTTAACAACCGTTGCTATAAGCTAAACAAATATATATGTGGATTGATTCTTATATATAAAATTAACTTCATGATTAAATACTCGCTATAACATTTTAAGTGCTCCTTGGCAACAAGCATTTTTAAATTTTTAACTTCGACATTTTAAACTTCAAATTTTAATCATACAATGTTACTCACGATGTTTGATAACGTATAATGTTGTATTTCAAAAAATAGGTACGGATATTTGGAGCAAAGCTTAAAAAAAAATTATTAATTTTAATAATTAAATTGCTTAGATTTTTGTCTTCAGAATTTTAAATTTCTAGTCTGAATTTTTACATTTTACAAATATACTAAAGTTTCAAATAACTTCTTACCTGTCTTATGAATGTCAGGCCTGTAAAACCGTTTTAACGGAGTTTCTTCAAAATGTTTTTCAGCAATCTGTGTTTTCACAAAGTCAGTAAAATGTTTAAAGTGGATGCTTTTTTTATATGGTAAAAATGTCTCCATGTGATTGGTTATCAATTTTTGTCACAAGCTTTATATCGGATATATTTTCAAAATGAACTCAACATGTGATCAGAATTTATTTGTAACCGACATGTTTACCCGCAGTATAACATGGGAGTGCACGGCATTATGGGTATTCTCAAGATAGATAACATGGGTGCAAATTTCAAACCTGTGCTGGTGATCCTATGCATGTGTAAATTTTAAAACCTGGGCTCAACTTCTGGGTGCAAATTTACAATCTGGTCTCAAATTCTGAATGACTTTGATAATTAAATAAGATAATGTAAGTACAGAAGATACCGTTATTATACTTAAGTTTATGTTAATAGTTACTTCAGTGTTATGCAAATATGATAAGAATAGAAGCATATATTATTCTTGGTCGTATACCAGAATAGTAACGTTGTTATTCCAATTACTTAATTGGGTACGCATGTAATTTTACTCACAGTGTATTTCTAAATATAAAACATTACGGCTCGCAGGTTTCATAGCTAAAAGAAATATTGGCATAATATGCCCTGTCCAATATATTTAGTTATCAGTCAGTAGTCCTTTCTTAATCCTTTCTGAAGCCAGATTATACTTTTGCTGTTTAATTTTATTTGAGTCATTGTATTGGATCTAGACTAATGTTAGTCGGCTCTGTAATTTAAGATAGTGTGAAAAAAAATTCTAAAAAACAATTTTCCTAAAAAGTCATTTAAAAGATTTGTCTAAAAATTTAATGTAAAAGACACATAATCTGGCAATCTTAGCTTTGAATTTCAAGGAGAAAAATATATGGCACTCCTAGCTTTATATAAAGCATAAACATACAGTAGACCACATAAACATATGATAGTGCACACAATTGCAGAGAGCTTACCAGTTTATTCTAGCAACTATTTTATGTATTTTAGTACTATAATGCATTCATTAAAAAACTTCCAATCAATGTTTCTAACGACTGATGTCAGTCTACATTGGATCCAGTCTCTATCGTAGTCAAATTGAAATCTATTCTCTTTTGATGTGTCCTTTTTTTGTGCTTAGTTCGTAAGGACTCCGTTCGTAAGTTTTGTATTTTGGTCTAACGTCCATTAAAAAAGGGTGAATCAGATGCTTCCTCTTTAGAAGAGTACAATTCTGGTGAAGCATCATCGCTCGTAGGATATTTCCTACGAAATTTACTCTTCAATCTTTCAATTGTTTCGTGTAGTTGGCGCGATGGAAACTTTGGAATTTGTTCTTCAGTGATCATACCTTCATCCTCTGTTTGCAATTCTGCCAGACGAGTTCTAGCTTTATCTAAGAACGGTGTTTTAATCTGTTGAATACGTTCTTGTAATGCCTTACTCTGAGAATAGGCCGGTGGTTCTGTTAGAGGCAGTTCACCAGGTTGCGCTAGTCGTACAAGGGTATCTAACAAGCTAGCCTTTGGAATGTGAACCAAGTCGTCTACAAATCATTTAGGCTCATCTTGCATTACCGGTGTATACAAGTTTTGTTGATTTTATTTTAACGGACCATTATGTCCCTTTAATCTGGCTTTTTTGTAAGTGACGCAAATAATCTTGTTGTTGCATGTAGATTTTGAGTTTTTCCTCAGCGTTTAAATCATAACGGTCAATAGTATTATTCATAGCTGTTTCAGTATATAGCCTTCATTCCTGGATACACAGACGGAATCCATGGCGGATAATATGATATGGAACCATAACTGACTTCATTATTAATTAGCGTCTTTTTTTAAGGTGAAGGTTCACTTCCCCCGGGAAGGACATTAGTTCTTAATCTGCAGTATTTTATGAGAGTTATATGGAAAAAAATATGTTACTTAAAATGGAAGAAAAAATCGAAATATGCATTATGCCAATTTTATCTTCTTGAATAAACGTATTAACTAATTTTACAAAAAAATTACATCATTTATCTCGTCGAACGCGCGGAAATTTAGTTGAAGTAGGTGATCTTTTTAGCACAGGTAAGCATGCACCTATGGGTCACGTGATCATTTAGCTAAAAGCAGTGAGTGCCACGTTAAAGGTCATACAGTTGCTAACAAACACACATTAAAATAAAAAAAATAACCTTTTTATTTATTTAGAAATATCAAAAAAACAATTTCACAGCGCCACCCGTGGCGAATCGTGCCTTAAGTTACTTGCGTGCTGATCGCAAGGATTTTTGAATAGTACCATGTAGTGGGTATTTAAACTAATTGTTCTATTCTCCTTTCCTTGGTAATACAAGTTCTGTAGCAAAGAATCACAGATAGGTTGCGGTGATGACTCCCTCTGGTGAATAGATTGGAAATGCGCTTACCATCACCTGTTTCTATCATTAGGTCATCAATAACTATAAGATTATTTTGTTGAGGATCATAATAATTATCTTCTTCGATATTGTGCGGTCTTCCCTTAATGAATGCGATGTTAGATGTAGATTCCCAAACTCAAGTCGTAGTTATGTCAATCAATGATACGTTTATTGTGTCTAGGATTCAACGAATACGCCTTTGTGAAATTAAATGAAAGTAACATAAGTACTCTAATAAATATACTATCTAATTACTCCATGTATCATATCAAATAAATGAACTGTAAACTCGCACTGGACTGTTGTTTCGATATACATGATATGTATCTTAAATAACACACTTTTCGAGCACCCTGTATTTCAGTTCATACTTTCTGAGCACCCTGTATTTTCAGCTTACGCACTTTCGGGCACCTGTACTATTACAATGCTACTACTTCAGATTCATATGACATATGGGTTATTAAACATTTATAATTCTTATTAATACATATACACTGCAAGCTGTATGAACCGACAGCTTATACGAATAACGTATACAATATCACTAGAAGATATACGAAATATAACATTAATTAATATTATAGTTATCCCGTCTTAAGGACAGCCTACAACTGTGTACATCATCTGTATGTTTAGGCGAGTATCTATCATAAGTACAACTTTGCTTTGCAATAAAAAAATTAGACACTGGCGCCATCAACGCTCATAACACGGTATCCGGTCACACAGCGCCCTCTACAGTTGAACTAATAAAGTATCATACAGCAGTAAACATGGTAAAATATATAAACAAATACATATTATTCATTGTATAAAATAACATTTTTGGGTTGCCTGTGACAGAATTTGGTATTTCATGTACATTTGTCACGCATGTATTTCAATGCAAGCAAATTGTGTAGAATTTACACTCACCCTGTCATAGTTAACAGTCCCAGGGGTCACTTGTGTAAAGGGTGGCTCCACATGCGCGAACATACATGTACATGTATCAGTAAAAATGACACTTTTTGGACGGTACATGTTATGACCCAGATTAACCTACAAGATGTCGGCTGTTTTGCTTTGATATGCATTCACGCGTGAGTGTTGACTACCAATATTATAAAGTCACGGAGCCTGTTGTCATGGAGTCTGTTGTCATCAGAAACTTGTAAAGTTACAATTCCGTAAATAAGCATGACTTACGGAAGTAAAGTGCGTTGTCAGAAGAGTTCGTAAGTATGTGTGAAATCATAATAT
>JAOXYB010023670.1:0-16464 GCA_028565635.1 Phoronis ovalis | reverse complement strand
GTTGATCCGAATTGGATGTCCGGACGTTTAGCCCCAAGATACGCCGTCCGGTAACCGGACGTTTAGCCACTCCGTTAAAAATATGGTCTTGCACTATCTCTCCCGGGTTTTTTAGCCATTTGCATATTCACCGCCAGCATTTTTGACTTAAAAATTTGGTACATTGACTAAAAATATCTGAAGGCTCCAGCCGAACGCAGGTATTACTACAAGTAATATCCCCGAGAAGATATAACATAGCAACTGTGACACTTTGGAATTGGATTGGAAAAGATTTCGTGCAGTACAGTTGAACTTTATTTATAGAAAATATTTGTCGAATTGAGTAAACAGCAATTGGGTAATAGTAAGACACACGTTTCTAAAACTAAATATAAATACCTGTTATTTTCATCAAAGATTTCGCTGATAAAATCTGTCGTTCCTCCATCATGAACTGCTTCACTTTCGCACAAAACTAATGCAGGTATAAATAATAAAATGTATACGAATATACACATTTTCAAAGCCATTTCTACTGCTAAAGCCAATTTCTAAAGATACTATGGCATCTTAAATGACTAATAACGAGAAACTGTCCACAGACTCACTCAACTTTTTCAAACAAGTTGAAAACACTTCCGAAATATAACCATTTTGTTTGCCAACAAATTGGCGTGTCACGGCAATAACACTGTCATTTATTTGACCTTTGATACTTAGTGGCGACATCTATCGTTTTGCGCGCTTACTGGTCAACATACAGACACGAAACTCGTAGAACTGCTGAAATATGCAATAAAGCCAGCAAAAAGCTTGCAAGTTTTAAAGAAAAGCCCCAATGATTATGTGCTCATTATTCTGTACTTGCCAATTTTTAAATATTAACAATGTTTATGCGGGTGTTTGTGTCGCATATATCTGTCAGTATGTATTGACAGTATTCCCGGTATGTATTTGTAGACAAGCGTCCGAGGATTTTTAATAGAACTGCTCTACGTCTACTTCTATTCATATACTGGCACTGTCATAGCCAAGGTACTGTGCAGTATTGGTTGAGCCATTCCCAATCAATCTAAAATAGTGATGTGCTTATAATATACTCCATGGTGAATTTGTTTTGCGAACACCAATGCCATGGTAAAAAAATACAAATAAGAGTCAATGCGGAAGTAACTATTTGTATGGCGAGTTTATGGTCAAAGATATCGATAGAAAAAAGTCGAGGAATACACCATTGGTAATAACTATTTATTGAGAATATATCCCCATGTTAAAAATTGTCAAATAAATAAAAAAAAGATATCCCATGGTAAAAAATTTGGCTTAAAAGGGTGCCCTTGGGGCGCCACATATATATGTAAAGTCACTTTGAATGAGAGTACCCCCGGGCCTAACCCCAGTTGGTGGTTCTTATCATGACTGCTATTATGGCTGAAACATCTAAGAAATCCGACAGGAGTAAAAACTGAAATAGTAACTTTGCATTTAGCCTATACACATTTAAACCTGTGTGTATTATAATATAATACGGATCCATATTATTAAAAATAGAACACTTTAATAGAATAGAATATAGAAAACTGTTTAAACTAGTGTTCCATGAATTATCGTCGGCCGTCCAAGGGGTTTGCAGGCCAAAAAAACTCGTGTAACTTTATTTTTCTAAGTTTTCTATAGTCACTTATTTTAATAATAAAAAGAAAAAAATCGTATCAACTATCAAATAATCTTTTTAATGCATCAGAGAACAAAATCTATTATTTGTTTTAATTTTTATACGTATAAAACTTAACTCGTCAGTTTTTAATAATCGGTTTTAAATGACAAAAAATAGCATGAACTGACTAGTTCTAAAATAAGAAATCGATTTCGCTTTGGTTGGCTATTTTCTGAAACACACTAGAGAAACTTTCAATAAAATAAATTGATGAACCTTAAAAATAATACATCAAAATAAAGTTATTTAATTTGTTCCAAGTAAGTTTTTTTAATTTTTACATTAGTTAAGATTGTTTTATGGTTAAACGCATTTTGTATCATTATAATTTTTTTCTTTTCCGATTGATAATTTTGACTCATTTCTGTTGACGTCATCACAGTAATGAAAAACTGGGTCACGCGCGTGTCAACCAATCAGATTTGAGAGGGAAACTTGCCTGAACGAGTACACAAATGGAGCTGTGACATTACGTTTGGAAATATTTTAAAATTAACAAGGAATGGGGGTAGATATGAATTTTAGAGTCACCGCCAAAAGCGAAAAAGGCGGTAGGAACTATATGGAAGACGAATTCTCAATTAATTTTGAAAGAGATCCAAAAACAAATGATATATTATTTGCCTATTTTGGAATCTTTGATGGCCATGGTGGGCCAGAAGCTGCCAATTACGTTCGACAAAACTTACTAAAAGAATTAAAGTCTAGGACTGGATTTTGGAGTAAAGATGACGATGATATGTTAGAGGCTATAAAAGAGAGTTACCTTGCTACTCATAACGCTCTGTGGAAAGAGCTCCGTAAGTAGTAATTCTTGTAGTAGCTACATCAAAAGGCGTTCATAGTTTGGCGCCTAAAATTTTGAGCGGAAAAAAAACGAAATGTTATCTCTATTTTCTGACATTAATAGCATGTCGATTTTAAAAGTAAGTTATTAGTATGATTTATTTGAATTTGAAGACGCAAAGTAAAAATATTTATCAAGATTAAATGGTAGTTTTAGTGTTAAAATTTGAACTTCGTGGAAGGTTATTATCCAGCTAGTTAATGAACCCGGTCTCACTGTTTAACGAACTTTATTCCCGTTAGTCCCCATAATTACCGGACATAAAGGGACTTTAATGGTTTTATCTGTAGAAATTTCATTGGTTAGTGGAACATATTATAGTAATCTTTCAAAAATTATTTGTTAAAAAATATGATTGTACTGAAAATTTATATCAGAAAATTTGAATTTTACACTTGAGGGAAGTTAAGCTATCTGACGGCTTTTCCGCTATTAACCTATGACCTGTATAACGCCATATATAGTATTCAGGTTGGCATATCTCCAATTGACATGCCTGATCGCAATCTAATTGCATTAAACATGTCACTAAATTAGCATTAGTATAATTTGCCTAGGCTTGAATTGCAGGATTCAGCTAGGCCTGTGCTTACCTTTGTCTCACAATTCTGACTTATTCAGGAGTGTTACATAATGAAGAATTAATGCTTCAAAGTTCAAACCTAGCGCATGAAGCCCAAATTTAAAGTTTAAGAAGTGTTTAGTTTGAATCTAAAACGGGAATGTGGCATCCTAAACATGTTATTGAAAGTCTGTAGGTTCTGGCTATAAGAGCTGGGACCATCAGGAGCAAAGGCCAAATGTTGACTAAAACTGCTCTCAAACTATAAGTAATTAATTTAACAAAAATAACATATTTTTAAAAACCGCTGTTTTTATCATTTTAGCTAAATGGCCAAAGAGATCCAACAATCACCCAAGCACTGCTGGCACTACATGTAGTATAGCCATTTTACGAAATAGAAAATTATACATTGGTCATGTTGGTGACTCGGGAATTGTTCTAGGACAAGATACTGGACCCGAAATTGGATGTGTATCACTCACTGCAAAACCACTCACAAGGGTAAGCAACGTTATTGTATTTGGCCGTTGTCTTTTGTTATGGGTTACTATGTGCCAAGGACATCTACAGGAAGCCTTATCTCGCAGTAAATCCTTGTACCCAAATCAGGTGTGAATTTATATGTAAATAACTCAATACATGAATACAAGTTTAAAGCTATTATTACTCCCTTGTGACATTTCAGGTAAGATCCATGTATGTCATTACTTCAGCGAGATTATTTGTATTTTCAAGGAAATACTGGAAGTTTAATTTATTATCTATCAATACCACAATAAAGTAACATAACTAAATATAGTTGTTATCCTATTGATTTGCATATAACTACAAAAGTAATTAAGCGATTTCTTTGAAATTTGGAGCTGCAATGAACAAAGAACTATAGCCTTTTTTCTTAAAAAATTCTCTTGTAACGGGTGACAATGATAACCATTTTAAAAATATTTTTCATGAAAACATAAAAAATTGCATTTTTTTTGCAATAATTCTTATAGTAAATTATAAGCATTATAAGCCATTCACACTTGCCTTATGGTGTTAAAATTCCATTAAGAGAGATACTTTGAGGAAAAAATCAAATATGCACCGATGCGAATGGTGATTTGTTTCAAAGTTGAAGAAAAGTCAACAGAGTCATTGTCTCACTTGTTGTTAACACAAGCTGCCGAAACTTCTCAATATCTAAATATATATGCAGTACAATACACGATATGTATTCTGTGAAAATCCACATGAAATTATTTCACAGCTTTCTTGCGACAACAAATGAGGTAATCATGTTAACAGTTTAGGAAGAAAACTGTCTTGTGATAAACAAACAAGGCTTCTTAAAAAATGGGATTTAAGATAAATATACAGTCAGCCAGTTTTCTTTAAAAACCAGCTCATTTTGAGACATTTTACTGCTATTATATTACATTTGAAGTTTAGAATAATGTAAAAAAATAAAAGAAAAGTGTCTGACTGTATGTTCCTTCTGATATTTAGCAAGATAGGATTCGGAATACTGTCAGTTTTTAAGCAGAATTAATGTATGAGAACAGTTTTTCTTGATGCCACTTGTTGACATTTTGCTCTTCGGGATGTTTACTTTTTGTTTCCTAGTAAGATATTGACAAATAAAACCAAGCATTGACATATATTATCTTTAGTTCATAAGGATTTTTTAAAAATGTGCTTCCCCCAAATAATTCAAACATATTTAATTTGATTAGGTTTTTTTGTTGGTGTTGCTTCACCTCTGTTACAAATAGATAAATAATGGTATGGTAATATCATGTGTTCAATGATATATCATTAATTCTACTTTTCAGTATTTTATCCACAAACATATATAGTTGCGCTGGGGTCCTATTATCTGTGTATGTACAATGTTTACACCACACAATGCATTGAAGTGAGCACTACACTAATTCACCTTCCATCCGTATAATCGGGAAATGAGCTATTATTATTAACTAAAAATATTACCAAACTCTCACCGACATCTGAGATTAGATAATCCTTTGTTTTATCCTTGTTTGTTTTCAATTATTACTAGCAACACCAATTAGATTTCAAGTTACATCTATTTGTTTAAATGTTACTATGTGGAACCTACCCAAACCAGGTATGCACCCAGAGAATTTTTAAAGATTTTTCTGTGCTGGTGCCTCCTGAGTCAGTATCTTTTGCCACCACTAGATGGAGCTATAGTATCAATTATTTGGATTCCCAAGTTGATAAAATCCCTGGAAATAAATGCAACTTCAATCATAACACAGTGAGGGAGGAGGATGTTTTTTTGGATAAATGAAAGTGATAATCAGATGACGATCTTCCAAAGGTAATATCGTGTGTCTGATTTGTCAATTTAGCAACAGTATGTATAAGAAATATTGTTAAGTTTTATTTTCTTTGTTTTGTTCTAGGACCATAAACCAGACTGTCCTGTTGAAAGGAAAAGAATTGAAAATATGGGTGGTAAAGTTGCCAATAAACATGGGGTTAATAGAGTCGTATGGAACAGACCAAAAATGCCACACAATGGCCCAATTAGACGAAGTACTCAGATGGATCAAATACCATTTTTAGCAGTAGCAAGATCATTAGGTAAGATACACCGTTTTAATCGTAGATAGCATGTCATGAATTACAGGACTAGAAACTAATTGTTGTTCTGTACTAAGTCACTGCATTAGCTTTCTACATTTGCATTGGCAAAATGTGCAAATTGCAAATCAAAGTACAACATGAACTTTTAAATAAACCAGATTCTCCCTGTGTCTTTGTTTCTGTGTCAGGAGTTTTCAATTACACCTGGTCATTTGACACTAAAGTTTGTCCGACATACTTTATAGTTCTGTGATGTCATCTTGCATATAATGAATATTCTATTGCTTGCGCTTGGTGGAGCCACCGGTCATTAATCTGTATATTCCCAGCATGCTGGTTTTGTTAATGGACATCACCGGAGCACACAGAACTGGAAAAATGTCAGTGCCTTCACAAAGTGAATGCTAATAATATATTTGTTTCATTTGACACTTTGTAATGTATTATTCCTGAAGTATCTGTTTTTTATGCTTTTAAAGATACTGAGGGGGAAGTCAGTCACTGGCAAGCTTTTTGAACCATTTGTTTGACATTACAGGAGATTTATGGAGTCATAACCCATTCACAAATCAGTTTGCAGTGTCACCAGACCCTGATGTTTCGGTTATCGACCTTGATCCAACGCATGATCGGTGCCTCATTTTTGCTTCTGATGGCCTGTGGAATATGATTTCACCTGAGGGTGCTATTCATAAAATAGAAGAAATTGAACAAGAACATAGTAGGGCTGCCTTTGACATGGTAAGTGGAGTTTATTTATCTTGAACTGGGTCCCTTTGTTGATACAGCATGCATTACTCAGCTGTTATTTCATGGTGTGGTACTTTAAATTATAGTTCCGTAGGCAAATTTAAATCTGAGCTTTCACTTGTATTTTAATTAACAAACAATTTACTAAGTATAGGAGGCATATTTTACCATAAATTTTCTGGTAGCTGACACTCAGCTGCTCAATTTCGAAGAAGGTTTGGGAATTTGCTGTTATCAAGTGAATGCTGTGCTAGTATCCACCAGGGGTCTGTGCTTCTAACAGACTGTTTGCGTGCACTTGGTGAAGCCATTGTCATGGTTGCAGCTCCTGATCTAAAAAGGTCTCAGTTCATGATGGTAGCTCTACCGTGCATGCAAATAGTACACTGTGTCTGTGACATCATCACATACCAAAATGTAATGTTAAGATTAGCAGCAGAGTCCCTGTTAATATTAACTATAGTGAACTGACAAACCTACAGAAACTTATTACCAACAGATGATAAAGGGCTTCTTTAATGTGTCATACTGAACACTCAAAAGGCCATAATGATACCTAATGTGTCATAAAGAAAACAATATTATGAAGGCTGAAAACATGTTCTAATGTTTTTACAGAAAATGCACTGTAAGAGAGTTGTGATTTACTTTCCTTAAAGAAATTGATGGGTAATTATTTGCTGTATTATGGAATTTATTTATAAAAAAATTATAAAATATCTCATGCTGAGTTTGGTATACACTGGTTATTTTTACATTGTTAATTTTGTTGCAGACGATGGAAGACAGATACTGGTATAATCCAGCACACGTCCTGGTCAACTCAGCACTTGACCGATGGAGTAGCCGTAACATGCGAGCTGACAACACCACCTGCATCACTGTCATGATAGACCCACCTGGTCGGCCTGTGCATGACGTCATTAAAGAACGACGTAATCTTAACAAAAATAATGAAAATGGCAAAGATGTAGAACTTCCTGAAGAAAAACATTGTTCAACGTGGAAATTAATAGTATGTAGAGCAGATTGTAACAGAAGTTCTTTTAAATCATTTTTCAAAAGCTGGCCTTATACATAAGTGTGTCTAAACCATGTCTTGGTATTAAGTCTTTGCAGTTCGAGTTGCTTTTTACTGTAATAATTTAACAGTTTTATCAAGAAATCAAAGATATTAATTTTGTAGTAAAGATTTGTTTGATTTCTAAATAATAATGTGGCAAAGTATGTTTTGTTTAGAGGTTGATATCCAAAAGCAGAATTCACATACCTGGTTTTTCCTCTTGTTTGCAGGTACGCTATGCCGGGGAGCTCAACCGTCTTTGGGACTCTAACGGTGGTCTTCCTACACCCCCTCCAGAAAAAGAGGACGAGAAGGAAAAAGATGAATCGCTGCATATAAAAGATGAACAGTCACCTAACAGTACAACAGCTGGTAATACAAATGCCAGAAAATCCCTTTATTGTACCAGATATCAGGCAAATGTAGAACGCAAAGCCGCTACCGAAAACAGAAAGAGAAAATTAATAACCAAGCATTTGCATCTAAAAAGTAGATATCCAGGTTTTCGATCACCAGAACAAATAAGAAGGCGAATCAGAAAAGAGCGAAAGTATCAAACGGCTGAAGAAACCAAAGAGGTGGTTAAAATAGGCACTGCAAGAGACATTAACTCAACACCCGCTGTGAAATTCCCAGTCCCTGAAATTGATGAGGTTAATATAGGACCTCATGATAAAGTCCTAGTTGCCAGGCCCCGTGTGATTAGCCGAGAACGGGTAAATTTAAGTTTGAAGCATCCACATAATCCAACGACAAAAATAACAAAAGGTGATCGCATCTTAATAGCGCGGCCAAGACATATTAATGGTACACCCCAGAAAAGACTGTTGAGGAAAACCGCAAGCACAGCAGGTGTTAATCAGAGCGACAAAATCCCAGCAGCTACACCCAGGCAAGCCGTTAGTACCCCAAATTTATTACATAATATTACAGAAGTGGTCACAAGTCCAAGTCCTGATTCAAGTAAAAGACTTTGCGAAAATGTGAATAGTGGACAAGTACCTGCTTCAAAAAAGAATGTTACAGTAGAGGACATTGATCATAGAAACTGTCATATATGTCCTAAACCAGTAGTCAGGCATATAGTTTCTGAGAAATCTGAGAAAGAAATCTGGAAATATGGATACGAAACTGATTTGGAGAAATTTCTGGAGGAGAGTCGTCAGTTCCGTGCTGATGTTCTAGCGAAGCGGAAGAAACAAGCAGAAAATAATAATACTTCGGTAGTTGCTCTTAAGAGGCAGGCCAATGGTGTCGAGGGTTTAAGGTTTACTGCACTGAAGCGCAAACATGAAAATAATGAAGGATTAGTTGATGTCAAACTCAGGAAAGTTGATACAAAAAGTCGGAAAGAGACTTTTAATCAGAGAATCGCTTGTCACAGCTAAGTCAACAATTCTTTTATTTTAGGGGAAGGAAGATGAAGCAGTATTGTTGTACACTTTTTAAACAGTGATCAAACTTTTAACCGAGTGACTGCTTTTGGCATTGAACCAACTGTTTTAGGAAAATTAATTTTCTAACGTGACCAAAATTTGTCACAAGATTTTAAGAGATTTTGTTTTAAAAATCAACTATGAATCGGTAATACTAATTTTTAATGAAAAAGTTTGTAAATGTGTGTTTTTAAAATTTTACGCTCACTTTAAAAATACAACGAATAATCTTAAAATAATTTTTATAAAGGAATTGTAAATAATATGTGTATTTAGAAAATTCCTAGGAGATTTTTAATGTTTTAAATCACAGTGTACAGTTTTGGAAGACAGTATAGCTCTCTGTGAATTTTAATCCAATAGTAAAGGCACGAATAATTAAAATACCTGTTCATGCATTAATGTATATTTTGTGGTACATTTGTCACTAGCTATTGTTACAGCATAATTTCAAAAAATTTCACGATACATTCATAATATTATTTAATTCATGGTCATTATCTCGACATCTTTTCTACTGCATTACTTACTTAAAGGTGCCTTCCCACAATCATTTTCCTAGGTCATGTACATGTACTTAGGTTTTCTGTAGTGTACTATTAGTAAAACTGTTGCCCAATTTGGTAGCTGTTTTCTCTGTGTTGGGATACTCGACTTGTCTTCGGCTAAAATGTCATGTTTTGTGGAATACAGTTTTAGGACTTTTATTGAAGGTGGTATGTATTGAGACATTTGATCCGATAACTGGTGAAAGATTTTGGGAGGTAAATCCTTTAACTAGAAATGCAACATATTATCATGTAGCACTATTTTACAATGTCTGTTACTGATAGTCTTGGCATTCTGTAAGTTGTATGGCTTGCCAATTTTGAAGATCTCAATATTAAGATAAAATTATTTAGAAATCTGTGTTTTAATTACAAAAAATTAATCACTGTTGTACTGATTGTACACTTTCCTAGAATTGAGGAAAACAATTCTGAAAAGCCATGCAAATCTCACTAGGATGTAAAAAATCTATTTTTGTATGTGGATTGGACTAGCAAGACGGTCGTGATTCTTGATCCAAGAAAAAGATCACATTACATAGATAGATTGCCTGTTTCATGACAAGAACCATCACAAAAAATATTCTCGTACCCTTCTTGAAGGTGAAAAGAAAAAAAAAATTATCTACAGTTTTGGCACTACATTTGGCAATATGAAACAAGTGTTGGAGTTGTGTGGTCAAATCATGATAAAAACACGGACAAGGGTAGCTATTGCTGATCTTTATGAAATCTGGACATCTACGTTGGCCCAAGAGCCTGAGGCTACTAAAATGTTGTTCAGGCTACATAAACAGCAGCGTCTGTTGGTCACCTACTTTTTATGCTGATTAACATGTTACTTGCCTTAAAAAAAATTAAAATTGAAATACAACACCGAGGTTTTAATTTTACTTGTCACTAGGCCTTCTTTTGCTTGTTAGCTGTATGGTTGTGTTTTTAAAGACAAGTAAATAATGAAAGCTATAACACAAGTAAATGAACGACTTGAGATTTCTTCCATGTCAAAAATTCTATTAAGATCTCAAAATACACCTTGTGGAAAGGTTAAAAAAATTCAAATGATTGGGTTGTGAAAATGTATTTTTTTATGATTATCAAAATCAAAAATTTCCTTGAAAACGACTCCAGATTACAGGAAAATCCATCAAAATATACAAAAAAAATTTGGAGGGACATGCCCTTCAGACACTCACTCAAACAATGCTGGGCTCAGAAATTAAATTGGGCCACTTGATTTGGAACACAGCTGGCCCACATGCTACTACCTATTTTCAGCAGG
The DNA here is from genome assembly GCA_028565635.1 of Phoronis ovalis. Lineage (NCBI taxonomy): Eukaryota > Metazoa > Phoronida > Phoronidae > Phoronis > Phoronis ovalis. The sequence goes on along the minus strand of JAOXYB010023670.1, from coordinate 5,679 downwards.
TGTCAAGCCCTGATAATAACCCACCCCATGTGTGTAACACTTCTCATCATTTTTGAAGTACAGCTTGCTCAAAATTGAAAAAGCAGGGAATATGCACCCTGAGTGTCAGAGCCTATAAATCTCGGCTTAAAACGTTCAGATCTTATAGCTTCTTACCTCTGAATTCAATTTTTATATCAAAAATAATAACATGTTTATTTAAAAACCTGGCTACTGGTAGGGTTGAATTAATACGATGAAATAGCAAGATTTTAAAAGTAAAAGGCTTCCTAAATCATTTTTAAAATGTCTTTTAAAACAGATGAAACAAATATGCACAGAAGTTAAAAAATATAGAGTACTAGACAGAGATCCAACACAGGTTACTAATTAGTATAAATCCACTACTGAAGTTTATAGGGGGTACTTGTAATGAAATCGCCCATCATTCTTTTAGTCTTTGGGAATTTTTGGACCCTCCGGAGTGAATAGTAATGTGCTTAGGTGGAAGGAGGTAGTGAAGTTTGTGATCAGGGTCATCCACAATTTTGTCAAACAGTTTTTTGCAGGCAATATCTCGATGATCGCTCAAGAGCTCCAATTTACTGTATTGACAGGCATGATTATATTCAAGTTCAGGGAGGATTATTCTAAGGGCTCGTTTTTGAGATTGCTCTATTTGGTTTGACATTTCAATTGTTAAGTCATAATGCCACATTGCATATTCTAAAACGAGTCTAATCACTGTCCGATAGTATGTAATGAGATCTTCAGCTGATAGCCCTGCCCATTTGAGGTTCCGTAAAAAGAATATTCGAGAGCTGGCGTTTTGGTTATTTTTTCAACATGTTCAGTCCAATTAAGTCAGATTATATGGGGGCGATCAATAATTACTACGAAGCTGGGGCACATCGCAAACGAGTCCTTCTTAGAAGCTAATTACTTCATTGGTTGTTGGAAATAATGAGATGCATTGTGATTGGCTATTTTAATTGGGCGGCATTTTCAAATGGATTGACATAGGCAGGAATTAGGTTCGAGTTATTTCAGAGTCTATAAAGGAAGTTAAGATAAGATATAAAATTTGAGAGGAAATCATAAAATATGAAAGTAAATAACTGAGTAAACAACAAAAAATCAATACAGGAATTTATCGAAAATAATTAAGGCTTTTTGACCTCAAAATTACCTCACGACTCCTGCATAACATCTAAAAGACATGACAATCTCATTTTTGAAAATTTCATGCAAGTTTGACCTCAACATCAATTCTGTTCATGCTCAGGATATGTTCAAACTATAAGCCAGTAAGACCAACTTCTTTAGGTATATGGCATATTACCTCTAGAAATTAATTGAAACAATGCCAAAAAGTAAAAATCTTATCTTTTTTCACCTAAAAAACCTTACAAGGTCATCAAAATGACCTCAATGCAACCTGATACCAACATTTTGGTCAACAATGGCCCATCCCAGGGATGTCATATCTTAAGTGCCATGCTTGTCTCGACTACCCAGGAACGACTTCGTGACAAAGATCTTAGATTGTGTATGTAGAACGTACATCTGCGTATTAACAAAAGTGTTACACATCACAATGACATGCATTTTTATTAAATTGGATCCGTAATGCTTTGTAGCATTTGTGTTTGCCTGAATACTTACAAGATACAGTGGGTGTAAATACACAATATGCACGTAGTTGTGACATATATCTCGTTGTTAACATGTGCAAAAAATAAAATATCTACATTGATGACATGGGCAATTTGTCATATATCTGGTTTGCACTTTGTCAATGCAGAATATTAATCTTTGACTTAACAAAGAACTTAATAATTAGTTTGAAACTTATTTTGCACCTATATAATGACATTCTTGGAAGATAATTTGATATCTGTATGATGTTTTAAAACAAAGCAGATTATAGTGATTATAGCTTGCCTCGTGTAAAAGATCAAACTACAATTAGAATTTGTTATAATTTAGGACAATGTTAATAACGATATCAGGCAAGTTTTCACCAAACAAATATAAATTGAAGCTTTTTTTTTAAACCTAAACAGTTACTGAAAAACTAACGATAATTACTTGGCTGAGAACGCAGTTTGCTAAAGGAATATTTATTAATTACTTTAATTAATTCACATAAAACAGTTATTTATCATTTTTGAAATGATGAAAAGATTGAACATTGACAAGATTATCTCACAAGCAATAGACAATTAAATGTTCATCAATCAAAGAAAAAATTAGAAAATTAATATAATTTCCAATACGTGGAAGCAGATGTATATAGGCATACTGCTTAATTATATTAGAATAGATAAAGACTAGCATGTAAAGCAGAGCACCTGAGGAAATATCAGCAAGCAATTTTATGATTTAGGTAATATATAGTACTGGAAACATTGTGATAATCAGTATGTACAAGCTTGTATATATTAACTTTGCTCCCAGGAATAAGCAGGTGGTGTGCATGCATAGATGAACTTAGTTTAATGAATTAAAAGTCATTCAGATGGAAGGAAATTTGCTCAGTGTACTTTAGCCGGTGACTTTAGTCGGCATTAAAAAAAATGAACAGTGAAAAAAAAACAGATGGACAATACAAATGACAACCAACCTCAATCTGGAAGTTCATAATAATTTACTTGATAGTCTTCACTGATCAGAAAATCATTTAGGAATCAGAATGAATTACTCAAGTGATGATGTTGGTGGTAAATGTCCTGATTATAGACAAATAAACTGCAGTGATTTGACAGTTCAAGAGATTTCAGTGATTTCATTATACTTCACATCAGGGGTACTTTCTGTGACAACATTAGCTGGCATAATATGTTACATAATGGCCATCATCATATTTATAAAACAATCAGCTGCAAAAGTTGGAGAAAACCTGTTCATGTTTGCTATGTGCCTAAATAATGGAAGTTTCTGCATGTTCGTTCTACCGTTTTATCTTTTGTCATTCTTCAACATTGACTGGTATAGTTCATCAGGTGCCTGCTATTATGTTTTATACAGTACCATGTACTTCACAAGTTGCACAGCAAGTTTAATGACTGTCATTGCTGTGTATCGGTTGTACAAGATTTTGTATATCACACTGTATGCACGATTGATAAAAAGGAAAGTAATTATTTTAGCACTATCTATTGTATTCATGTTACCTGCAGTCTTATTTCTGTCACACATTGGGAATAAAGAAGTGATAGAGTACATCCCGAAATATCGTCGGTGTATGTATGATATTTACCAAAGTTCAATAGCTTTCACTGTCTTCTTTGTTTTTATAACTATTCCTACATTTACAGTTGTTCCTGCTTGTTATATATCTATATTTGTTTATGTAAAAAGACAAAGCAGGAAAATACAAAATCACTTTATAAATTCCATTAAACCAAGCAGAAAAAGATGTGATATTCAAACCACAATGGAACTGGGTACAGACACGAAACCTTCACCAAATACGGAACATTTTATTACTCAAAGAAGTAACGTTTCAAAGAAATATGCAAGTATATCGAGCGTTGATTCTTATGATACAAAATCATGTGGAAATGTTAATGGGCAAACAAGTACTAGAATTGTCACTTCATCAATGCTTGATTCTTGCACTATAAACAAAATATCAGAGGTGGAAGAAATAAGTGAGTTACAAATAGGTCAATACAAAAATGAACTGGCAAGTAATGATGGAAAGTTACATAGCATGTATGCAGCAGAGGAAACGCTAACAACCAAAAACTTAGAAACGGAGTCGACACATAAATGTGCTACCAGTAACCTTAAGGTAAAAAATGCCTGGAACAAAAGCAAAATGTTGCCCATAAAGAATAAATCTACAGTTGCTCCCTCAAAAGTGCATGTTAGGGATATCAAAATAACCAAAATTTATGCTGCCATGTTCATAGCATATTTAGTGTGTTATACATTTCCAAAAGTATGTCCGCCTATTCTTGAAACTATTGATGGAATAAATGTTGTTGACTTGTATGTACTGTGTCACATACCATTCTATTCAAGTATGACAGTTCAGTTTTTTGTCTTTGTAGCAACAAATAGAAATTTTCAATCTTATTTTAAAACTAGTATTAAATGCAGGAAATAATTTGAAAATAGAAATTTTCAATCTTATTTTAAAACTAGCATTAAATGCAGGAAATAATTTGAAAACAAACATTTTTTTAATCTTATTTTAAAACTGTATTAAATGCAGGAAATAATCTGATCTCAGACAGGATTTTTTAATATCTCTGAGCACTGACGAACTACATTAATAATTGTAATAAAACATATTAGTGTACAATGAGGCAAAAAAGTATTGAATGTCATGCAAAAATTGTGTGATCTCTAATGAACCACCAATGTTATATAAATATAATAAAATACACATTATTATACTATAGTACACAGCTTTCGTTAAACTTTCAGTGTTTCATACTTGGGCAATTATATTTAGCTTAGAAATTGCAAATAAGAAATACAAGAATTTTCGTTGCCAGATGCGTAAATCAAAGGTTTGGCCAACACAAAGTATTTATAGTTGGCTTATTCAACAAGTGCCACACCTAAACTATACTTGTATCAAACAATATGGGGCATAAGTTAATCATTCGATTCCTGATTACTTAATTTTGTAGGTGGAAATGGCCATCATCAACACAGAGCCATGCACCAAGTTTCTAATAATAATGCTTTACTGATATACTGCTCTCTTATTTCATATTCAGATATTTCATCATCATCACAAAAATTAAATGGATTAACCTCTACTGGTTTCGAGAAAGACTGTCATGCCAAACAATACTCTTTCACCACACAATTTGCTAATTTCAATTTCCTTATCATTCATTCATCCATTTTTGCAAGGAAAAACAACAATATATGAGAAAGCTAATATATATATTACCACAGAATTTTTTTTTTTAACTAGTTCATTAATCCACTTCATTAAAATGATTTTAATAATTATTTCATGAATATTAAAATAGTTCAGACAAAAACTACTGGAAAGAAACCAGCTAGAAAATGTGTCACAGTGCACTACACGGTTCAGGTTAGGGATCCAGAACTCTTATCCTTTTTGTAAGGGTTTCTTTAGGGAACAAATATTCTTTCATAATGGAGTCAAGTTCTTCTAAGGATAGCTGTATATGTAATTGGACTGTTTCATCTTTATCTGTTTTAGCCACAAACTTTAACAGATGATACATGTCCCGTAAAATGTCTTCCAAAACCTGTAACGATAAATGTAAGGGGTTAGAATTGTTTTTGCAACATACGATTTTCTGTGATTGCTTATTTTATACAATCATATACAACTAAATGTGTGGGTTCTACAAGCAACAGGAGCTTATAGTTACCATGACAACCAATTCAATATATTATCTTCATTCTGTGGCATACAGAATGCAATTTCTACAACAGTTATATAAATTTTTTTGGTTCTTTGATGCATGTAAAGCAATGTATAAGGTATTTTGTAAACAATATAGTTAAAACTTCAGATATTTAAATGTTTAAACTTAGAACATCCACAGCATAGTGCTAACTAGTTAATGCGTGTGTACATGTTCATGCAAATGTCTTGGAAAAACAGATTAGCAAGCTCAATAACAACTAGATAGCCTTTTAGCAAAGGCAGGGTTGCTCATATTGGCTTTTATGAACGTTAAATGACCTCCAAATTAC
>JAOXYB010023659.1:0-16466 GCA_028565635.1 Phoronis ovalis | reverse complement strand
CCTCCATTTCAATACTGAGTAAAAAATATAAATTCAAAATAATTATACTGAAGGTTTAGGCAAAATCTACAAATAATGAAAAGCTGAATGCTCTGCATGTAGACTGGCCTCAGTCCCTCTTAGATAAAATTTGTGATTTTTTTTCTTTAAATTTTTAGTCTTAACGTTAACAATAATACTTTTGTTTAAATGTATAAAAGGAGCGCAGAGTGTCATGGAAAAAGAGTCTATGAATGCACCAGATTGCATGAAAACGCACCAAATATTCCAAAAATGTTCCGGGGAGGCATGCCACGGTAGTCTCGCTTTGCGCCCTACGGGCATTTTTTGCGCGCCCCCTTCAGGAAAATCCTGTATCCGCCACTGTATTAGTCACATCATTAAGAAACATCATGCATGTATAGGCTAGACAAAGACTAAAAGGAAATCATCGTAACGTCAAGCAAGATATGATAAAGGATTTATTTATTCATTTAAGCGCATGCCCATAGCGCCATTCCGTTACTGGAGTCTATTTGATTAGTATTGTCATTACCCGGGCACATTTGTAAACAGGAAGGCTCCTGCATGGACACGCTGATACTGATAGTGCCTGGATATTGTATTAACAAAATTTATATTGGGAGTTCGGTGTATTCATGATTATTTACATTTCTTCTCGAGGTCATCGGAAATGCCCTACCCTATCCTTAGATGAACCCTGGCTTTGGGGTGCATTTTCAGTTGACTGTTAAACATTAATTTGAGATTTGGATAAATAGTATAGAGGTCTTTCACTAGTTTCGGCATTGAACTTTGCTTTGCTATGAGTGAGTCATATCTGTATCCTAGTTGGTAATAGTAACTATACAACGTTTCCTGGTTACGATATAGGATGGAACTTACTGCAGCTAAATGTAGTCCTGTATAGAACGTCAAATGTAAGGATTTCGAAATATTAGAAGTTTGCTTTCCACGGCACAATGACATATGCAACTGCAGTATGTCATGATGTAAAATCTCTGGATCATTTATTCTTCGCCTGTTGCCAGGATTTCAAAGACAGACCAGCAGTTATATTTGATGATGGTCGTAATAATCGTTCTGAGATCTCGTACGGGGAACTTTGTGATATGAGTAAGAAGGTGTGTGTTCAATTTAATAAGCTCTAACTTTTGCATCTTATTTTTAAAATGCCAGCTTATATCTTTACCTGTTGGCATATATTAGTAGATAAGCTAAGCTATTGTGTCCTTATAGTCCTAGATACCCCCTGGGTAAAGCTCCTGGTATGGCTCCAGTATGTTTAGTCCTGGTTCATGATGTTCTGTACGTAGTCCTGCAAGCATGACCCATCCCCTACTATGGACAGCCTACGTACGGCTTGTCCGTAGGGTCATGCCCACCTCATATCTCAAACCAGCTGAAGTTCAACTAGCCTTCACATATGCGCAATAGCATAATTCTATGCTAACGTGCTGTTGAATCTTTTATTAAGTTATCTATAGATACGGTGGTATAAGAAGCGGAATAGTCGAAGAATAGGCAGAAGCAAAAATTTGGGTGGAATTCATTTATTTAATTAAGAAAGTAAGTTTTCGATCTTCGGCTGGTTTGAGATATGAGGTACGTGGCCATGACCCTACGGACAAGCTGTAGGGTCATGCTTGCAGGACTAGATGTTCTGCACTAGCTCTTGATAATCTGACTTCTGAACAGTCGTGGAATTTTTCATAACCAATTACAGTGAAAGTGCCCAAACTTCGAAATCTATGTAATTCCTATTGAACGAGTTTAATTGTCACTGTTCAGATACTCTGATTACCATAGGGTCATGGCCCAGTTAGTGTTAAAACCAGTAGAAGTTGGCCTCTCTCAAAAACACTCACCGCACGTCAAAAAAATTCAATAAATTGAAACCAAAATTGTTGTCTTGTTTATCTCTGATACTCTTTCTTGTGTTATCTACCACAGTAGGGTCATGAAGCCAGGACTACTGGACGGTGAAATACATGAACTCATTCGGTAGGAATTACTTATATTTCCAAGTTTGAGCACTTTCACTGTAATTGGTTATGTAAGATTCCATACCTGTTCGCACAGCTCACAAGTCAGATTATCAAGAGTTAGTGCAGAACGTAATGAACCAGGACTACATTATGATCAGTAATGTAATGTATAATTATTTTTAAAAGTAAGATGTATAATTATAATCAAACATTTGATGTTCTGCGTGATTCTATCAGTAACATAATTTGTTTACAGATTACAGATGTACTGCAGACTCATGTTACTGTCACACATGGAAATATTATTGGTCTGTTGATTCCTACTGTTGATCACCGAACACCAGCTGCTATTTTGGGGTAACAAGACTACTATTTTTACTTCAGTCTATTGATTCCATCTAAAGGGATTATTTCATTCTTAATCAAACTGTTTCAAACTACTGATTTTTGATTTCTTAGTCATAATTGAATCATTTGGCATAAATACGTCATAATTGTACAAGGCTTTGTTGACACTATATACGAATATTGTGCCGGCATATTAATACGTGTATTTTTTCCAGTTTTGGTGGCCACAGCATTTTAATTTAGGGTGTTTTGTAATGTCAACATGTACTTCGTTGTAAAATCAATAACATTCCTGAAATTATTACAATTTTTTTAAAATCAAATTTTGAATTTGGGCCTATTTGCCATTGGAATGGTGCTATTAACATGATTTCCTCGAAGTATGGTCAAGACCACACAAAAAATTAACTTGTAATGTATGAGAGCTAGGAAGTATGCTCATATCATAAAGAGATAATAGTTTGGGGAATTTTGCTCTATTTTATCATATTTGCATGAAATCAATGTTATAACGTTTTTCAATGGAGTTGGATGGAAACGTAATAGTGTACTTACGCCATTGTACCAAATGAAATGAAAATTGATTTCTTCAAAGTGTGTACTAATCAAGTGAAAAGAAAAAAAATTGTTTTAATGTTGCATTGTGCCAAAAAAAAATTGTGTGTTCAAATTATTTTAGAAATTGAAGTCAACAACAGAAGTAAGTGATTGGGTAGAAAAAGTTATTTTTTGCAAAAAAAACCTGACCTAGTAAGATAATATGATATACATGCTATAAAGAATGATAAGTTTTAAGTGTAAAAAAGTACTGATACATTTAACGGGCAATTTTTATTGCAACGCTACTGTACAAACAAAACAAAAATTATACTTTACAGAATTCTATCTGTTGGTGCTGCCTTCATTTATTGTGAAACTGGGTACTATGTAGAAACTGCTGTGAAGAGACTGGCTGTGCAATGGTTCTTAGTTGACAAAAAATATAGTTCTAAGGTAGAATGCCATGAATGATGCTTATTTCTCGATATTACTACATTTTACTTACAATAAATATAAATAATATTTCTGTCAGTAAATATAATTACAGTGTTGTGGTTAAAAATCAGAAAATAGTAGATAATATAGAATATTCAATATATTCTGATGTTCAGTGTACATAACAAAATCAAGAAAACTAGAAACTTGCTTGATGGATTGAATATGGGTGCACATGCAGCTCAAAATACAAAGCTACATTGTTATTAACAGTTATATTTAATAACAAAAAACTTAAGTTGACAATCTCAGCTTCTGATGTCATCTTTTTTATGGTAATTAATCAGAAAAAACTTGTTTCATAGTTAATTAAACTTCATATTACAACCTTACTAATGTTGATTCAATATTCATACCTACTGCCAAAATTTTATAAATAACTTTTCTAAAGAATGTGGTGTTATTATCTACAGTTCTTTGAAGACAGTGATTACCAATACAGTGTGCATGCTGAAATATATGATATTATATTGGTACAAGTACAGCACCACTCTCCACCACCATGTTGTCCTGACACTGCCTATGTTATCATGACATCAGGGACTACTGGCAAACCTAAACTGGTTCATGTGCCACACACTTGTATTATACCAAACATACTTCATCTCAGGTATTTTTAATAACAACATTACTAAAATTTTATTTGCTTGTATCAAAATTAAGTATTTCTTTAATGAATTTGAAAATGTTGCTACTCCTGTTCCCAAAAGCTGCTTTTGACATCTGCTTATAATATGAGCTCAAAGCATTCATCGTGAAATGCTCAGGTATGTTTTTAGCAGTATAAAAAGATCACTGGCAAAAAGGATCTCTGGATCAAGTAAATAGTTAAGGTTAGGCAACTGAAGTTACAAATAAGTTATGTGTCTAAGAGTTAGTTTTCTTATCCTGAAAATAATGGAATTATATTTTCCTTTACTTTGTTATGGGAAGTTTATTTCGTGACTGTTATCAGAGATTTCAGTGTGACATAGCAGCCACTGTTTAATTTTAAAATGCATTTGTGCATGATGACTACACATTTTTATAACTAAGCTTTCTTTTATATATAGGGACTTGTTTAGTATATCATCAGATGATCTCTTATTTTGGACATCTCCATTAACCTTTGATCCTAGTGTTGTTGAATTATTTGTAACATTGTCACGGGGAGCTTGCTTATTGATTATACCGTCTCACATAAAAGGAATGCCACAGCATTTAGCTGATATGTTATGCTCCAAGCATCATGTTACAGTTCTTATGGTAAGTTTATTGGGTAATGATAAACCTTCTTACAAGTAAGGAATCTTGACATTCTTTGCATTATTACTATTGCCATTGTACGTAGCATACCAGCGAAAAAAAGAAAACAATATTTTTATAGACAAGTGTAACATATAAATATTTGATTGTATGCTATTTAGCGAGAAAAACCATATATAATGGCTACAAAATGAGAATTCAATTCCACAGTTGTTCCTTATTTTTTTTATGTTATAATTTGCATTTTGCTATTGCAGTGGCAGAGACTCCAGATTTCTGCTGCCAAATATTATATAGTTTCTCATAAAAAAAGTATTTTAGGCCACACCCACATTGATGTACAGATTTGGTAGTGAACTTTTGAAAAACAGTTTAATGAGCTCAACATCGACGTTGCGTTTGTTGGTGCTCGGTGGTGAAGCTTGTCCACCTACTAAAGTATTAAAAGATTGGTGCTCTCAGCATGCACTTGACATTTATAACTTGTATGGTATCACAGAAGTGTCATGCTGGGCAAGCTACCATCAAGTAACACAGCAAGAATTGTTGTAAGTAATGGTTTTGTAAAAGTGGACCTTTCACTATTTTCTTATTTACCCATTATCATGTTCTACTAATTAAATTGCATTCTGTAAGTAAGAATAGTAATTGTTTATGAATAATATTGAAACAAACAATGAATTGTAGTTTGGTGTGCATAATTCACTCATTGTAAAAGTTTTCAGAATATGCTAATAATGTTTGCTGAATGTCTGTTAGTCATGTCACAAGCACTTTGGTTACTTTTTTGGAATATACAGGGTGACATGAAATAAACAGAACACCTTTAGAGTACTGTCACTTCTTCAGTCTATTTCAGCAGTAAGACAACTTCTTTTTTCATAAATAAATTCAATTATGTACTTAAAAACTGCTTTGATTTTTGTTTCATTCTTATAACTGGTGCCAACATAGATGAAGAACCATAATTTGGTCAAAAATTTGCCTTACAAATCAGAAAAAGGTGTGATTCAGTTAAAAAGATGCAACAACATACAGGTTTGCTAAACAGAGCAACTTTAGTGTTGAAATATATCTTACGACTTACCTTTGTTATTTAAATGTAAAAAAGTTGCATTGCAATAATAAATTCTTCAGTGAATGATCTAGAAATATTCCGTATAGGCAAGTTTTTGTTCATTTTGATTTTTGCTGTACCGTTTTGACACTTTATCGAAATGAACAAATGTTTCCTACGGTGCCACATACAAGTATTTTAACTAGAGTAGAAAAAAGAATTAGAAAAATTAAATAATATTTTTTGTCAAACTTGAGGAGACAAATTTTTGTAAAAAATGTGTATGGTGTTCTGTTATTTCGTGTCGCCCTGTAAATGTATTTATTGATAATACTGCCCAAATGATTACTAGTAGTATTCTATTATTACAGGTCTGATACAGCCATACCTCTTGGTAAACCTCTGTTAGAGACAGAACTAGAAGTCAGAAATGATAATGGTGTAGTTACCTCTGGTCGAGGCGAATTATATGTGGGTAAGGCCTTAGAAATGTAGTAAAAAAACTTTGTACCCGTAATACGTATGTATGTTAGTGATAGAAATGTTTGTCTAGCACTATTACTTCCATAGTACTATATAACTGTGTAAGTTTCCTTTGGCATTAATGTGGTCACTAAATTAATGTGAATGTCCCATGCAAAATATAATCAATCTTAAATTCCTGAATTGTATTCATTATAGCTATTGTGGACTATATTTTCTACAGGTGGTATTGATAGAATTTGCTTCATTGACGGTGTTCATGAAAAACAAAACACCCGTGTGATGCGGTCTACAGGTGATTTGGTTTGTATGGATGACAAAGATAGAATATTATATGAAGGTCGCACTGATAATCAAATTAAACGGCATGGACAAAGACTTACTTTGATAAGTATTGAGCAAGTAAGAAATAATGCGATGTTGTTTTTAAGTAGTCAAATTCGTCAAAAGTAGTGTTATAGCTGCTTTGGTAAACATTAAGAAGTGTATTTCCTTTGACTTCAGTTCTGATATTGACTGATTATCAAAAAAATAGTACACACAGTCATGGAAGCAAATGACTAGTTAATTAATACATTACTTTAGCCTTTTAATTTTTTACCAGCCATCATTATTTGACTGTGTAATTCCTGTTGTGTTATTATATATTTAACATTAAATCTCAAAATTAATTGATATCTTGATTTAAAGGCAATTTGTTTCAGTATTTAGTTGGTACTGGATTGGTTGAAGCAGCTTCTGCCATTTGGAACAATAATCATCTGGATCTTGTTGTTACTGGTGCTAGTGAAGAATGTGTGGAATATCTGATCAAACAAAATTTTCCAAGGCATTATTGGCCAGATGGTATACTATGTTTGCAGAATGTACCTATGACAAAACATGGTAACTTATGCCGCAGAACTTTTCTTTATTTCGTGGTTATGCATTTCAAAGAAAAATGTGTTGGATACATAGGAAATTTTGAAATAATTTTGCGTAGTTTAAACTGAGAATAAATTCTAGTAATTGCAAAGGCACTTAAGCAAACTGGATCTGCTTGCTAATCAAAATGTTTCACACAGTTGAAGCTGTATTTTTTTATAGGTAAAGTGGACAGAGCCACTATTAAAGCAACAGTATTACAGTCTAAGAAGCCAGGAATGTCTGATCCAAATATTTGTTTGTCAACTGTATGGATGGTAAGTTTATTGCAAAGCTACTGATGAAAAATGGATTAACGTGTATAATAATCTTACTGTGGAATTAGATAATGTTCAACTATAAATATGTGTCATTTATATTGGAGATAGCAGTGTATTGCTTGTGGTGGATTTTTGAAATGTATTACAAATGATGATGTAGAATTGGATGATTTAAATACTTTGTCTATGTCATACATGATGTTGTAGCATGTCTAACTAATTTGTTGTAGCAAGTACTGAAGAGCAATGATGTACCTACAGAGGACTGTATGTTCTTGGAAAGTGGCGGAGATTCATTTATGGCAGTACAGCTGAATGACCAAATACAACAAAAACTTAATTGTGATATGCCAAACTTGATAGATTATATTCTTAACTCAAACTATAAAAAGATACAAGAATACATTAGGGAAGTAATAAATACAAATTTGGAAAAGACCAAACCAGTAACACAAGAAAACAATGTAACAGGAGAAAATTCAAAACTGACTACAGATGATGTAGTAAAGAAACCAAGATATTCTGAGGAGAGAGATTACCAGGTTGTATCAATCAGAAGAACTGGACTTGTAGCCTATCATGGTGCTGAGAATGATGGATACTGTTGCTGTCAACAAAGCTACAACGATGTTGTATCTGGTACTGGTAGAGACCTGATTGAGAGGTGGAAGTACGATACTGGCAAATGTGTCGATGCTTCTCCATTAGTGGTTCAGTGCAGGTCAGTTTGCACTTTCAAGGTACTTAACTCGAATCATTTCCTAACTGCATGTCATTTTCAACTTAAACTCCTAACTGTAATGTTATATTATAATTAGTTTTCTTTGAATTTTTAAAATAATCGTTTTGAAAGATGCTTATAATTACACATACATTTTGGAATTTTGAAGTTGACAAAACATTTGGTAATTTTGGAATTTTAAAGTCTTTTTCATAGAAGTTCAAAAGTTTTGATAGCCTATATTTTTGTTTTTCAGGTGTGGTAATAGCTGTGTATACATTGGATCTCATTCTTATACATTTTGTGCCATAATGTTGTCCACAGGAGAAGTCATATGGGAGACAAGGCTTGGTGATAGAGTGGAGTCGTCTGCTTGCCTTTCTTATTGTGGTCAACTTGTTGTAGTTGGTGAGTTGAGATAATGTAACATTTAGTTCTATTTCTGCAATTTATATGTGATGTATGTAAATTGCCAATTAAAAATTACCACTGAATGCTGTCCTAATCCTTTATTACTTATAAAAGGAAAACTTGATTATTCAGATTTTTTTTTTCTGTATCTGGTTGGTTGTTCCTTTTTTCTGAATCCGACTTGCTCAAGCTTATCCACAGTTTAACATCTGATTTTGTCAGCCTGTTTTCAACATTTTAGGTTTTACCTTTGGTTACTAATTGTTTTGTTGACTGCAGTTTTCAACTTAATCTTGTTTCTACAGGTTGTTATGATGGGTGTGTATACTTTTTGGACAGATCAAGTGGTGCCATCTTCTGGCAATTTCACACTGATGGTGTTGTTAAATCATCACCAGTGTGTGATATGGTCTCGGGCATTATTTATATAGGTTCCCATGATCAGAAGCTATATGCTCTTAATGCACAGGTGGGTTAGCTAAGCATATGAATGGATTACATTATTCAGATTCCTGCAGTTGCTTGATTCCAAAATTACCCGGAAACCAAAAACATTTTGGTGTTCACATATGCTGTCTGTGTAAAGTGTGTGATGACAAAATAATAGCTCTTTCTTCACTAGAAATCACCATCAACCAGGAATTTTGATCATAACTAGGAAACGACGCTTATATACAGTTGCTTGCATGATGGATGTCTGCTGATATCTGCTGCCACCTATTGGTAAATTTTCTGAAAGTCTCCATGTTGTAATATTTTCGTTTGTTTCAGAGGAAAATGTGTTTTAAAGTTGTCAATTTGTGTGCTGGAAGCATTTTTGCATCGCCAAGCCTGTGTTACAACCCATATCAGCTCTATGTAGCCTCGCTCAATGGAACTGTATCAGCTTTTAAACCAGTAAGCACTCAGTGCACAGTTGTGATTGGATTAACTTCTGTTTTTTTACCAGTGTTTCTGTTTTTATCAGAACATTTCCAAATGTTTCTGTAGTTTCTTAACCACTGAAGAAGCAACATGAACTCATAATATATTATAACCATAGAACAAAAGTGATGTCCCATCAACATTTTAATGTGCTGTAGTAACCCCAGTTCTGTAGGGAATTTAATAAGTTTTGTATCTGATGTGTTTAGAAATGAGGCACATATTAGGTTTTTTAAAATTACAATTCATTGATTACAGGCTGATCTTAGCATTGTTTGGAAATATAAATTTGATAAACCCTTGTTCTCAACACCATGTGTAAGCAAGAATGGGTTATGTATTGGTTGTGTAGATAGCTGGATCTACCATCTTGATCATAAAGGAAATCTGGTAAGTCACTGTTACTCTTTCAATTCATCAAGGTATTATTCAGTATTTGTTTTCTTAAACATTTTTGATAAAATGCTAGTTGTGCAACAAGCAGTACTAGTAACTTCTCATGTTGAATATGTGGATTTCCAAATTATTCATAATGTACAGTTTAATGCAGCCATTTTTGACAGTTCCCAGTTTGTAGACAGGGCATTATAAAATGTACAAATTATTTTATAATTGTTTTAGCTGTGGCAAGTTTGTACAGATGGTCCTGTCTTTTCATCTGCATGTATTATGGATTCTCATCATATGGTCATAGGAAGCCACAATTCTGCTGTGTTTTGTGTTAGTAATGGACAGATTATTTGGAAATTTAAGTGTGATTCACCAGTGTACTCTAGTCCAGTGTTGTCATGCAGTGACAAACCTGCAAAAAAAATAATTTGTATTTGCTCAACACAAGGAACTGTATATTTATTGACAGATAAAGGAATACTGCTATCACAGGTGACACTACCTGGGCAGGTATTCTCATCACCAGTTGTTGTTGACAATTATGTAATTGTAGGCTGTAGAGATGATTTTGTGTACTGTTTGTCATTATCAAAACATGAAGCAGTTGATACACATTTTTGAGAATATACTATTTACTGGCAGTATCCAATGCAGAAAAAATGATTTAATTGTGGGTTCGAGACAATTTGTTTTGCACCAGTTTTCCTGCGCTATTGTAGTGCATGGAAATAATCTATTCTGAATTTATTGTAATTAATAATTTTTTTTCATCTAATTCTGAATAAATCTTTTTAGGAGATTCTTTTGAAGGAATACTTCTGTTTCTTCTTTTCATGTTTACATTGATAATTTTTTATTAAAAGTTGCACAGTTTATACTATTATTCTTACATGTAATGAGTTTCAAGATCTGGGACATCATTTATTTGAAAACGTCTAACCTTGAAAAAGGATAAAACGTTCATGGAATTATACATACTATCCAAACCTCTTGCATTTTAGACTAAGGTACTCTGTGCCATTTTCAACATCTTGCTGATGCAGAGTCTTTACCTGTACAACAGGTTTACGGGCTTGTACAGTCACTACCATCATTGAATTTATAAGCCTGTTTCTTTATTAAAGTTTTAAATACAGTAAGAATGTCCTCTGAAGGTTTGTTTGCTAATGTAGTGGGATTTGCTCCAGTTATGGGGATTTTTGCTGAAAACTGCTGCATTTTTCAAGTCAAAGTGGTAGCTGCATATTTTACGAGTGAAACTGTGAGCTGCATTTTTCAAGTGAAACTAGTAGCTGTAATTTTCAAGTGAAACTTTGAGCTGCATTTTCCTTGTGTATCTTTTCGAAAATAAATACAATGCACATAGTCTGATAATTTCTTGTCCAAGAATACTTCTGGAGGAATCTCCAAGGCAGCTTCTTATACTTTATAACAACCATGGTTGGATTTTGATATGTAGACAACAGATCATAGATAATCTATATGCAAAGATTCCAAAACTGCTTATAACAATTTCATAGGCATGTACAATGTCTTAATGTCTGACGTACATGTTTACATGTTTTAACATGAAATTGTTAATCTTTTACGAATACCTATGAATATTTATGAATCAATTAGTTAACTATTTAATTCACAGATATTCATACAGATTAATTTTTACTGCTCATGGATTAGCCTTAATGTCTACATATTAACAAGATTAATTATGAAATTGCAAGTTAAATTTATAGGTACAGTATTTTTCCAAATAAACGCCAATCCCTCTATTAAATGCCCCCTAATGTACACCTGCCAAAGAAGCAGAACAATTAATAAATCCCTGGGTCAGTAGTTAGAGAATGAAACAAATAAGTTGATTTTACCTCTCTTCTTGAATTAAATGTTGGGCCACTGATATTTAAGAAGAAATATATTTTAGTAATATTTCCTACTATTTTCTTACACTAGCTGTTTGGTTTGCTGTATACTTGTCACCACATATTTATATTTTAGGAGCATCTTTTGAAACTCATATAGATAATACAGTACATGTACATTACTAGGATTGATCTAGTTCTAATCAGTGTTCAAATTAGAGCTGCAATAGGTTGATAATAAACATTTTAAGGGTAAGCATTTAGTGTTTTTTTAAAAATTTAAATGAATAATTTGATAATTGTGTGCTTCTAGTAATTTTTTAAGGCACTATTTACAGATTATTTAGAAACCTAAAACAGAAAATAATTTACTTCATCTGTTTTCGTTTTGTACTATCCTAGTTCAGCTTTTGAAGTATCAGAATATATAAACATCTTCAAAAAAGAACGCATTACTGGTGGTGATAATTTATGAATGGCAAGCACATACAATGTACAACTTTATGTGTGATGGATAGGCCACAGCATGAATGGGCCCAAAAATGTGAAATGAACATGGAAAGTCTTGCATAATTGTTCACATTTGGTGGTTATGACCATGCTTCCACTTGGTATCTTTGAGTTCTTTCTAATTCTTTGACAATCAATTCAGCTTCTCCTTCAGATTTCATTTCTTGCACAATAAACACATGTTTTAATGCATCCCTGACATTATCTGGCATTTGTTTGGCATTGCTGTAAAAATATAATAGTTACATCAATATGATAGTGAAAATATTCAGTACACCTGTATTTCAGTTATGACCTGAAGGTTACAAAATTGTACTGTTCTATGAAACCAATATGTACCCAATGCTAATAACATTTATCAATACACAAAGTTGATAGTCTCAACACCATGACTTACCTGTATATCACAGGAAATTACACTGTATAATATACAGAACAAGTAAAACAAACTGGACACACAGAACAAACTGGAATTTTAATTTAAAAGTACGATACCTTTATTCAATAAAGAACTCGACAATGGATCCACTCAATTAAGACTTTAACACTTTTAATCAAATTGAATTAAAAACAGATTGAACAAAGCTGCAGAGAGCAGCTTAACATATTTACATCTGTTCTTACCCTGCTACATAGAAGTATGCACCTTTATTTATAAGTTCACAAATTAGCTTAGTTTGCTCTTGTATTCTATGCTGTACGTAAATTTTATCATCCTGTAATAGAAGAACAAATAATGTCAGTTTTCTATAGAGTGAAGAAACTCGAAAATGTACCGTGACAATTGACATAAAAACAATTCAATCAAAACTATGCAAAAAACACAACCATCAAACCACCCTGTAAAGATCTCACATAGAATATAATTATGTGGTTAAATATACAAAAAACACAACCATCAAACCACCCTGTAAAGATCTCAGATATAATATATAATATACAAAAACAAAGAAGCTGGCCTGGGTCCTACCATCAATAAATAAAAATTCAAATATAAATGATAAAATGCAGTAATTAAACAAAATAAAGACATCTGTTTGCCAAAAGTTGCTGTTCTTAATAAAAATGATGAGAATTAAGCATTAACATGTATCTTGCAAAAAACATTATAGCCTACTGAAAACAGAATTTTCTATAAACTATTCAAAACAGTTCCACCATTCTTCATGTGTCATAAAGTAATTTTCTGCATTTACTGATTTCTTTGTTTCTAAATTTGAATTGGATTACTTTATTTTTAATTTGACTATTTTTAATTGTAAGGACTTCCTTTCAATGATAATTTTATGAAAATAAATATAGTATTGACTCTTTAAGAATAAAGGCTACCTGGTCCCGTGAAAATGCCGTAAACACTTGTAGTAATCCCTGATTGACATACCATAACCATTCTGTGGAGCAATAGTAATCTTTCTCTTCACTGCGACAACCAAAAAATAGGTAGTTTCCTAGAACATGCAGAAATCACTAATAAGCACAGAGAACATGAAGTATGAAAAATTATAAATTCAAAGGGTTTCAGACATGTTTGTTCCCAGAGCTGCAGAATATTGTTAACTCCACTAAATTTCTTAGAATGTCTACTATTTACTTTTAGTAAGGCAATCAGTGTTCACTCGCATCCAAAACACAGCATATCGTACCTTAAAAGTTGGCTGAAGCCTGCATGTTTATTTATTAACTGTTGTTATTTATAGTTTCTAAGAGAATCTCAGTGGTTCTACAGAGCTGAGATTGATGGTTTTTAATATTAATTATTTTAATAACTCATCTCGAAATTATCATTGACATATAGTCTCGTAGCACAAGAAAGAATAAATGTTAGGACAGTCTTACTTTTAGGAAAAAGTGTCAGGGACAAAATTAGCTTTATACTTGTGGGAAATCGGTTTTAGTGATAACTCAAATTATTCAACATACCTTTCAAATTAAGGGCAACTCTTTCTTGTATAAAACTTCTGAATGGGGCAACACCTGTACCAGGCCCAACCATAATCACATCTGACTCTGGTGTTTTTGGAAATGAAATTGTACCATTCTTCACCCACACAGGTGCAGTAACATCATCTAGTGGAAGAGATTGAGATAGTAAGGCGAAATCAATCTGAGCAACCCCAACACGTTATTATTGGCTTATCGTTATGTGGTTTGTAAGAAGAATTATTCTGGTGATTTTTTATTGTTTACAGTATGCTGGGTTGGTATAAGAAAACACAAGCAGTACAATTATATATTCTAATAACTGTATAATAATATAATAATGATACTCGGCATACATGTTCATTTTATATAATATCAATACAGTAAAGATAAAAAAGTCCACATGAACTATCATGTAACGGAGGCATGAGTTATGATTTGCCAATATATGACAGTCTTTTGAGCTCACATGATGACCAATTGACCTCTTCCTGGCAAAATAAAAAACGTAATTCTGATAGGCTGCTACATACAGTTACAAACCTGATGCAGGATTCTGGTTTGCAATCCAAGTTGAGCAGAGTCCACATCTTGGTTTGAAGAGTTTGGTTTTATATTTCACTACAGCCATAAGTATCTGAATCTCATTCGGATATGCCTAGAAAGCCAGATATTTTTGGAACATTAACTTATTATAGTGATTATAATAAGTTATATTAATTTGACATCAAACTTTGAACAATGTCTAATTGGAACTATATGCACTGTTAGTACTTATACAGTAATACAAAATTTTGATTAAATTTTTTGTATAGTTTTACATGTCTATAACTTCATTTTGATTATTAAAATTAAAAAAGAAAGTTATAGTCAAATCACAGTGGTCTTTGGTATCTTGAGTCCTTAAAGTAGAAACAGTTTCACATTGGAAAAAGTTAATATTAAGACAAAGTAACTAGCATTGGTGACCAAAACATCTATTAAAAACTATACCATAAGTCAACCAATAGGTAGTGCTCATAGTGCATTAAACAAGGCAATGATGAGAATCAACATAATTCACTGCCGAAACTGAACATTTGAACTAAGTCACTAATGACAATTTATAAAAAGGTAAAATTAATTTTCATCCATAAAAAGCTATCCTTTGATACATGCTTAAATTCAAGATTCAAAATTATACAAATATATACTTTTTGGCTTGTTTTACAAAAAAATTATAAGAAATTTTAATTTTATGTAAAAAAATAAACAAAATTATCTCGATTTGTGACTGGAAACATTTTCTATCAGAGCATCAGCAGGCAAGATATTATACAAATATTTAGTATCCTTGAGTTGGATGGGAAAATTAATCGATTACTTATACCATATGTTACATAACTGATTTAAGAATAATTATTAGAAGAGTTAGTTGAAAATTATATGTAACTTCTTTATATTTTTAAGTGCTTTGAACTCCTGCTCGCCAGATAGGTTGGTTAAAATTAGAACACTACTTTTCGAGTTAGCAGTTCAGGAGGAAAATTTCTATCATTTTATTGAGCTACTGCATAAACACCAACTTCATGGAACACTGCATTTCAAAGAGCTAATTAAGTACTTTTCTTTGCAATCAGTCAAATGCCCACCACATTCCTAGGATCATATCACATTGGTGTTCGTATATGTTGAAGTAGTTCCCTTAAGTATCAATAACTATCAAGACCTCGGATCGATAATTACCCACTTTTCAAGGTCGTTCTAATAACCCCACCTAGCTAAATATACCGTGTTCAGCCACCTATGGTGCAATGTGATGTGTCCTCCCGGGAACAAAAATAGCCACCAGCCAGCCATATTGAAAGTAATCCACTGGATCAAACCTATACTTTGATCTTGTACCTGTACTGAATATGAAGCTGATTAGATGAAAACCAGTGAAGCTGTTATAGTGACGTACCATCTCAAGAACAGACATGGCCAACAGTCTGCTATCTTGAAATTGTACAGGTCAAAATTATACTTGATCTGTATATTTATCATGTACCAAATGAAAACTGAAACAGTTATTGTCAACAAAAAATGTCAAAGATTCAGATCAGCAATTGACCCACTTAAGGATGTTCTACAATTTTATTTAGCCTAATATACCCACCCACCTAAGGCTATGATAAATCCATCTTCGAATGCCCAATCAGTGTTTCCTGGCACATTGTGATGTACCCCCCTCAAGAACAAACATGGCTAGCAGCTGAAGTAATCAAGGTCAAAATCATAACAGTATTTATCCTGTACCAAATATGAAGCTGATCTTATAAATTCAACCAGAGATAAAGAGGTCTGCGGGTGCAGACAGATGCCCATCATATGATGTAGTTTCTGTAGTTGTAAAGCCATCTTTGTATGTAT